>JAKSZP010018939.1:0-59443 GCA_022478985.1 Massospora cicadina | reverse complement strand
TAACGCACTGGCTCCTTCCAATGAGCCACAAATGAGATGGGCAACAGGATCCATGTTAAAGACCATAGGGCTGACAGGACTCCTGATACGACTCTCCTGGTGCGCGCTACAAGATTGGACAAGCACCCCCTGGAAGACAGTTGCAAGTATACTTAACCCCAGCAACATGCCTTGACTCCAAGACAAGGTATAAAGGGAGGCAATAGCCCTCCCAAGCTCACTCTCAAAGTCCAATTCTTGTTGATTTAAGCCAAACATGGCTGCAGTTAGGCAATATCTTTAAAATAAAACCAAATTATAAATATATGAATTTTAGGTTCTTTTATTTAATATTTAGCCAAGTTGATAGAAAACAGAACTGAGGAGCCCCCAGCTCCCAGTTCCTTCCCTATATACACATGTTAAAAGCTAAAATAAAATATAATATAAGCTTATGGTGCCAGCATGAATGATGTTTGGTGTAAACTTTACAGCAGGATCGCGGAATCTTTACTCAACGGTTCTGTGCCAGTTCCAATCCTCAACAGTTCCGCGCCAGTTCCATTTTGAATCCCAATCAAACCGCGAAACTCCCAAGCACCCGTTTCGTTCCATTCTTAATTCGAATCCAAATCAAATCTCAAAACTACCCATTTTGCTCATTTTCCATTTTGTTCCGACTTGGACGCCCATCTTGCTCCTTGGCCTACTCCAAGCTCCGGCCCCTTAGGCGTCCTTGCCAGAACCAACGCCCCCTCCTCCTCCATACATACAAACACAGCCTGCCCTGTCTTATCAAAGATCAGGACAATGTGATGCTGAGGATAGACCTCAACTATCACAGTGCATTGTAGTACAAAATGACACGGTGATCTGTACATATGCAGAAGGGTTGGGATGAACCATGCAAGTGATGACGCTAATAAGTCAGTGCCTCAACCACTGATATAACCCTTTGTTGTATATAGGTAGTTTAACTCAGGTGGAGACATCTTCCTGGAAAATATCCCACCAGATGCTCAATTCCATCCTTGCCTACTTATGATAGGGCCACCGCTATGGTGAAGTTGAAGGAATCAGAAGCCACAATAAACTCCTTTTTGGGGTCTACATGGTGAAGGATGGACGTGGACAACAGGGTGCACTTTACCGCTTAGAAGGCATCCTGAAAAGTTGGGACCACTGGAGCACTTTTGCCCCACTCATCTTATACAAGGGTGCTGCCACTTCAGAAATATTTGGTGTGAATTTCTTAAGGAATGTACATGTTTCCTAAAAAACTCCTCAATTCCTTGACTGAAGTTGAAGTGGGCCACTCACAAATTGCCTTCTCTTTGTCAGGAGTTATCATGTGACCCTAGTCAAACATGACATTACCCAGGAAGGTGACCTGAAACTTAAAGAACTCACACTTACTGATTTTCAGCGTTAGGTTATCCGTCTTTAAACTCTCCACCACTTGCCACAGGTGTATAGCATGGGACTCATGATCAGGGGAAAGCGCCAGAATATCATCCATGTAGGCTACTGTATATACCCCCAGCAGGTCCCCAAAGCCACATCTATATGGCGTTGAAATATAGCAGGTGCATTTTTAAGCCCAAAGGGCATAACCTGGAACTGGAAGATTTTTTTGGGTACAGAATGCAGTTATCCACTACTTTCCCTTCTTGATCCTGATCTGATTTAATGTATTTAGGCGATTCAGTTTTGAGAAGACTTTAGCCTTCTCCATGTAGCAAGCAATTTTAGGATCCAATGGGATAGGGTGCAAGTCTGGTACTGTGACGTCGTTGAGATTCCCATAGTCTACACATGGGTGTAAGGCACCATCTGCCTTCTCCACAAAGAGAAGTGGGTAGCATACTTGGGAGGTATTCTGAAGTATTACACCTTTGTCTAACTGATTCTTAACCCACACATCTAACGCCGCTTCCTTCTGTACAGTCAAAGGGTAAGTGTGAAAAGATATATGCACCAGATCAATGGTGATCTTGAACTTGCAATCAAACTCTGGGTAAGCTGTTAGTACATTGGCTGAAGCTGCATTGAACGAAGATTCAAGCCCCTCCAAACAGAAAGGTATGGGCACCTCCAGAGAGGGCTTCAGCATTGGAGCAAGACTGATAGAGTGGATATTGGGCCAGTGGGGCAGATCGCCTTGAGAGTTCGCTTCAGACAAAGAGACAACTAATATATGACTATTCTTCAAAGTTAAAAACAAGGTATTTTTCTTTCAAGTTGGTTCTGACGTCAAACCTTTGCCACCACTCTACTTCTAAAATAATGGGGTACAAGAGTTTTTTGATTGCTTAAAAGTGGTCAGCCAAATATATTTGCCCACTTGATAATCCACTAACCCAAGAACCTTCTGCGTAGGAATACCTTGGGAAGCCCCTCCCCTGACCATGCCACCTGGTAAATAATTCAACTCAAGGTAGTCAGCCAGGTCTTGGTCAATAATCTTTTCAGAGGCTCCCATAACCACCAAAATAGTTGTGCTGATTTTACCTGAAGGGGATGAAAGGGTAGCAGTCAACAAAAAATATCCAGAATGGCCTTTATTCATAGCATACATTGCCAACACTTCACTATACAATTCTTTATCAGGCATAAGCATGTCTCCAGGGTACGTTTTTGCATTAAAAATGAAGAGGGATAGTTGGCCACCCTTACTAATGAGATTGCATATCCCACCATATCTTTAGCAGTTGCATAAACATTTTCATATTTTAAAAGTAACTCCTTCTCCACCGCCTATGTTCTGCGCATTATGGTGGGAGTCAAGCGTGAGTTCTCTGGGGTGATCTGGTATACTGAATTTGGTTCCACACAAGAGCCATAAGAGATATTATTTTGGATCATTTCTATATAAGAAATCACCATTATAAAAGCGTTTGGAATGTGAATAAACCTATACCCAATTTGGCAGTGGGTTGTGCATCATCATCTAAGGCCATCACCATCAGGCCCTTTATCAATGATCCTGCATGCACCATCTGAACGCGGTGCTGGAAAAAATCATTTTAATTGTCTGTTTCTGTTAATTTTGGGGGAAAGTCAGGGAATCATAACACCTGGATTGCAAAGCATCTGAATCCACCAGGTACAAGCAAGAAGGATGGACACTTTCCAGTTGGGGGTATCAAGAATAATGCTGAGATGCACCAACCCTCAGACAAATGATAAAAAGTTGGTGAGCCTCATTGAGGTGGTGACAACTGGCAGGCGCACTCCATTTGCACTCAGCAAAAGCCATATGTATAATTCTAGTGCACATAAAATAAAGAGGTTGGTCAACTAATGTCAGGAGAATGTCTGTAACTCTCCCTCTCCCATTCCCAGAAAGATGGTGCGAGATGAACAGCCACATCACTAAGGAACTAGTCATTAGCAAGATGGTAAACAGGGCACCGCAAATGATTCCAGAGCAAAAGGATTCCAGGCAAGGGTGTATAACGCAGTATGTAGTGTTGAAAGCAAATAAATAACAAAACGTTATAGGACCCCCAAGGAAAGTCCATAAAAAAGTGGAGATCTGTGTGGGAGTGCTTGGGTCCCTCAATCAGGAGAGATAAGGGTGTCCCAGAGGTGCACTAGATCTGGTAAATCTTTTGTAAAATTAAAACATCCAACGTTGTTAGAGACCTTCTTGAGAAGGTCCAAGCACAGGTTTTCCAAAGAAACCATATTAAAAAATGTAAAGGAGGAAATTTTCTATTGGAAGTTGACTAATGAGGAAAGTTGGACTTATAGAAACATACTTAACCTAAGAGGGCAAAAGATCAATTGGGGGAGATGGAGCTAAGCCTAAGCGACCCAATAGGTGCACCATAATGTTGTCCAGGGTACTTTAGCTTGAGATTTACCAAACTTGAGTGATTGCATGCAAAGCCAACTTAATTTAATAATTTAAAAATCAAATAGGTTCTGAAACCCCATTTGCCAAGAAACCAAATTTAACCATCTTTATTGATAATATAGCTGGTGCATTTTAATGCCCTTGCTGTAACGCAGGGCCAAGCATCACGCACAACCCAGAACCAACCTGGGCATATCTCACCTGAACCCAGCGTTAGTTCAGGTATGTCTGGGGTCAGGAAGGCCTGCCAACTTAACCTTTTTGGCCTCCTTACAACAAGCTTTATCATTACAGTTGGTCCCCTCAATTATATCATTGAGCTATGACAGGCTTCTGCGCTGAGTTCAACAACAGCTTTTATTATTCTCATAGCTCTTGTGGCTACATGAGTACATCAATCATCTCAATTGATGGTGTTTTTAAGATTAATTTGATTTCTGTTTTGGTAATATTTGCATCACTCAGCTTTATACAAATGGTAAACTCTCTTTGGATGGGGTTTTGGCGATTCCTCTATTATTGGCAGTTGAAACTAAGGTATAAGAGGGGTCTTCTCCAGGGAGTTATCTGCAACGTTGTGCCCATAGTCTTCTGGAACAGTATTTATACTTGCACACTCCCTGACATCATGGTAACCAGCTGTTGAATTGTGTTTTGTAGTTAGAGCTATATAACAGCCTCCATTATCAGGAATTTTGGACTCATGAAACTATAAAAGGGGCTTTTGTTTTCATACACTGTTTGGTTGGTGGCCAAGTTAGTTAGGGCTCAATTGCCATTCTGACAAGCTATACCATTATTATCAGAGTTAGTTTATTGATATGAGGGTTTCAGGAGGAGGTTTTACATAGATTGAGTAATTAACCATACACTTGAATTTTTCTCAACGCACCAATTACCCATCTGTATAAATCCTTTCAGAGCGTCCAGAAGGGCCACACTACTCTGAGCATTGGTAGGGGGAGAAGAAGGGATTTTTAAGCAGCAAACCTGACTTGAAGCTCAGCCAAGGCATCAAGGACCTAATCAGCCACCTCAGAAAATGGGACATGAGAGATTGGCAACTTGCTAAAATCTGATGTGGATTCAGCATTTGAAGATGGTTGAGGGTTGTCATCCCAGATCAACAGCATCTGTTAGCAGGTTTTGACCAGGGACTACACAGAGCATACCAAAAAGCTAGGTTGACAAGGGCTTGGAGGTTCATGAACCAAAGGTAAACAGTTGCATCTCCAACTTCAATAAGGAGGGCGGAGGTTGCTGAAGTTAATGGCTGATCCATTATGTCAGTAAGACAGCTAAATGTAAACAGACTTGGATTTTACCCAAGGTTCTACAGAACCTAGTGGAATGCTTAGATATCCAGAAGCATAGCCATCCACATTATATTAAAATAAGGAAATCTCTGATTGGGATTAAGAAGATATCATTAAATATAATACCCAGTTATTACATCACAAACCAAAGTGCTGTGAATGGGCCAACCACATGGTTTACAGGTACCACTGCAAGATTTGGAAGGGTTAGAATGGAGGACATCTCTCCAGAGATTTGTGGGAAAGCATCAAAAGCATAATCAGATTTTGGCATAGTTTTATATAAAACAACTTAGCAGAAATTTTAGTCTAATCTGAGTTGTCATCATTGTCTTCCAATTGTGTTACCATATCAATTGGGCAGATTGCCCACAGCAACATGGTAGACAGTGTGGTTGAGAATATGACATCTATTACCCAGGAAGTTATGGCACCAGAAATACAGTAGGAGTATGGTGGTATCCATGGGGCACAACTTGAAAATGGTTTTTGAAAGGAGTTTTACTATAAAACTTATATGAAAAAATGGATTGGTGACTGATCCTACTGAGACCATCCACCATATATACTAGATGGGCAGGATATAGGGATAGTACAGTGGTGGGCATCTACATGAATGAAAAAAGCTCATTGGTCAGATTGACCAAGCTCCTAAGATCTTACCAGAGGCTTTGTTTTGGATCATGAAACCAATATAATATGATCTACCAGACCATTTGAGCAACATATCCTGGTGTATTTAGGATGCTGGAGTTAATCTGCAGGATTGCTGGATTTCTTGGATTCTAGAGGAAATGTTCAAACCTTGGTAGGTGTTTTCAAGGTGCTTGGGTTACCCAGAATTAATTTTAAGCTTTTCTAGGCGATTCAACTGATCAATATTTGACTTGGGAGGCTCAAAAAATACCTATTTAGAGCTATTGTCCATAGTATTATCAGTTTTGGGTGCTGTGGGGTAAGAAACAGGCATGGTGGATACTTGGGAAGGAGGCGTCAGTGATTACTTCTTAGCCAAATAATTTTCTTTTATAAGGTTGTTGATTATTTTAGGAGAATTGAGGTGGAAGTAATAGGCAATTAGGTTATTTCTCTACATGGGAAAAGCAACCATCTCGCGCACATCCACCACATGGGTCAGATCGTTCTTCTGCACCTGAGGGTGAGCTTGGGATTTAGGTCCCTTCTTTGTCCTGAATGGATGTAAGGTTCTGTCCAGCTAAAGGGGTTGAACCTCCAGACTGACATACGTTCCTGTAAAATAACTGATCTGAAACACTTATATCTTCTACCCATACTTGGTAGTTAGTAGCACCATAACTCTCATAGTTGCTTAGTGACCCTTTGTAAAAAAACAAGCTGATGACATAGTTAATTTTCCTATGCTACATAATTGATCTAATCTACATAAATGTGATACATATTTAGAAAATTGTAAAACAACCTTCTTTTATGGTAAAGTGAATTATAGCTCTGCCAGTGCTTAAAAATAAACATAAGGATTGCTGTATATAAATCTAATACTCTCTTAAGGTACCAGAAAGGGGAGTGAGGTTTACTTATCGTTTGATATAATATACTACATCAATTTTTAAAAAAATTAAGATTGATTTGAATTTTTACCTGAAGTAATTGGATGTGAATATAGTATATCTGAGTGCGAATAATTTGATTAGTAAGCATATTGCATCCCCTTTAAGTTGGGGCCAACTGGTCAAAAGATAAGGGGCTAGATAGAATCAAAGTTATAGATAGTGATTATATGAATCCTTCAAGAAGCAATTTTATGACATCTCATGTCAGATGAGTATTAGCTGGTTTAGAAGTTCGTTTATCCAGAAGGTTCAATTTAAGTATTCTTAACCCATTATTAGTTACTCTGAGCCAGGCACTTAAAATTTTAGATAAATTAGTAAACTATATCGTAGAAACTAAGGTCTTTGATACCAATTAAGCTACTTACCAAACAAAGACAATTTAACTTAAACCGTTAATAAACCAATTATTTAAATACCAAAAATAATACTTATTTTATGTATAATAAAATATTTATTCTCGTTCATGCTAGATGGTCCCAACACAAGAGGGACGCATTGAGTTAAAAATAATGAGGCTTGTAAACAACAAAGGTTGATTTAAACATGTTTCTAAGATTAAAAGAGATGATAGGTACATCAAAGCAATGGTTCCGTAGATTAGCCATTCAATATTTATTGAGACAGCACATTAGATGCATTGCAAATAGATTCAATGAGATGCTCAGCTTCAGGTACCTCGGGGACTACATGCACATATACTCCCTTAGATTCTAAATGTGACTTGGTAGTATTACCAATGGCTGCAATTTTAGTGCTGGGCCAATCAGGAGACTGCTTTAGCGTTGCCAAGGTTAAATCCGCCCCCGACGGGCTAAAAAATACAACCCAGTCAAACCTATCGATAATGTTTTGTTGGGCTACTTCCAGCATTGGTATGAGGTTGGGGTTGGAAAAGGTGGAGTACACCTGCAGATGCTCAAGGGCAATATTTGCTTCAGCTAAAATAGAACTAAGCTCATCTCTGGTCTTATCGCCAGTGAGAAAAATGAGTTTTTTGTTTTGGTAGCCTTGTTTCTCTTCGGCAGAAAGTTCCTCAATATATTGTATAATAAATTTAGCTAGGCTAGCTGCGTCTCCAGTTGTCTCCGCTCCCTTGACCTGCAGGGAATGATCTAAGAAAGGTTGAGCTGAAGCCTTTCCTGGTGCAAAGAATATTTTGCTTTTCCAGTGTTCCATTATAAGGCAGGCATCTAAAATCATTTTTAAAATCCAATCCTTATTAGAGTATTTCAAAACAAATTTGATTTAAAATTTCTTATAACAAATGACAAGATCCAACAATAATTTCAAATTAAGAACTAAATACAGATCCGAAATTGTTGAGAAAAGCGCACCTTACCATTTCCTAAGCTAGCCAACAAGTTATCTAACGCCGATTTGAAGGCAAAGGAGGCACGCTTACTGGTTGAGATTACGCCCCAATAACTTGTGTCTTTAAAGTTCGAGACTTTATCAATAAGATCCGATTCATTTTCTGCCTGTTCTGCTAAAACCGGAATAAAAAGGGGTAAAAAGTCGCGTTCAATAGAAGCTCTATGGTATTCCTCGTCAGGGTCTTTGAGTAGCAACAGTGTAGGCTTTGTCTCGAACATGGAGGATAACTGAAAGAATTTATATTGTAATCAGTTATATCCGTTATATAATTATATCACATAAATGGTTGCATAAACTAATAAGGTTTATAGGTATTAAGAAAATTTTAACTGAGATCAGGTTGTTTATAGTAGGGTCAAAATACTTTTAGTAAATATCTATCATAGACATAGCTCCACTTATTAAAGGTTAAATTTGTAGCTGTAAACTCTAGATCGAAGAGCCTTTTAAGGCCAATACAAGTATTTAACCAAAAATCAATTTTCAAATATCTACACTAGCAAATATGTATAATAAACTAATGAAGTACCATAACAAAAGCAAACCCTACCAGGTATTTAGAAATAGTTAACTGAGGAGATAAAGGATATAGAGCAATAGTAAAGAAACTCATGAATGTGATCTACCAGCTAGGTTTTATAAGGTATACAAATACTTTTAAACACTAACTTTGGTAAAAACAGTCAAAAAATAATAAGTATGGTTGGAAAAGCAAAAAGAAACAAGATAAAAAAGCAGGGCGACGAAATGTACGAAAAAAATATCCCAAAAGTAACCTCTTTTTGCCAAGCGAGCTTGCTTACTTGAGCCCAGTTTAAAGCGCAAAGGAATAAGAAGTTACTACCAAAACGATTGTAAAAGTCGCCAAAGTATCAGTCTCGAAATTATCGATTCAAAGATTGGCTCTTTCTTAAATGAAAAACGATTAACAATTTAATGCTTCATCATAAGTGTAATAATAATAAATCGTTACTCTGCTTATGATCTAGCACAATATTTAAATTCCCACTTTGAGGAAAGAAAATTAGAAAGCAAAAAATTGTCAGGGTTAAACTACAAAAATGGGCTGCACTAAGCAAGAGCAAGGAGCTATATATAAGTATTGTTCAAAGAAAAGGATAAAGTATGAGCAAATTTTAGCCCAAAAAACACTCAAAGCTACTTATAGCGTTTTCAGAATGTATGCAAAAAATACCAGTACTAAATTTTATAATGAAGGAAACGATCCAAAAAAAGGATGAGCTTAAAAATGACGCTCTCTGAGTGTAAATCACCCGCTCAAATATACACTTATAAAAGAGCCTATGTAAAGGATAGGTTTTATACGTGTAATCAGCTCACCAAAAATGCAAAAAGTGGACGTCAATCATCAAAAAATCCCATATTTAAACGCTACTTTAAGTAAAAAATAAGGGTAATAAAAATAGCTGATGAAGTAAAACTCATGAAAAAGCTAAACAGATTAAACAGATTAAACATGAAAAACCGCAGTAAAATGTTAATAGGCACGGTATAAGCACTTGCATTAAAAGAAATTAAAGCTTGTTGTAAAGGTAAAAAAATGGTAAACCGTTATAAAAGGCATCTAAAAAATCAACTGTCAACTGTATACCTTACTTTGGATAAGATATAAGTAGAATGGAATAGAAGTTTTGGTCTTGACACTAAGTTATGAATTTGAAATTGAAAGCCTTAAATAGTATTAATTATCTTAGTAATCAAGAGCTACTTAGTCGTATAGGTTAATTTAGGACTGTTGGGACAGTCCTATTTTGATGTAAATTCCAACTATCTAAAAGCTTATCAAGTTTCAAAGCACTTGATTTGCTTGATCTTTGTGATTAAAACTGATCGTTTAGCCAACGTGCTTATTGATGACCTCTGTTCAGATCAAAGTCGAGGTTCAGATTCAAAATGTGTTTTTTGTATTCGAGATACAGATTCAAAATATGGATCAACCGTAAATTCAGTAAGCTTTTTTACTGACATTATACAGGGACCACCACGAATTTTAGTCAGATGTGCACAAGCTCGAGTCGAATATCCAAATAAGATCAGATATTTAGCTAATTGGATATCTAATTTAGTGATGGGATATTTGACTCAAGTTTGTGTACGCTCAACTAAAATCTGTGGTGGTCTATATAAGGATTTATATGAAACTAGAAGTCAAATGTGGCTTTGTTCACAGTAATCAAAGATCTTGATCTTACTTTTAAAGTTTTAATTTTTATTTAATAATTAACTAATTTTCCCAGCTTTGCTTAATTTAATTTATCAGATGGCTCTAATTGATTATTTTCTATATTAATAAAAAAAATTGGGAAAAAAGAACCTCCTTTAAAAAAAGCTCTAAAAAGTATGAAATAATTGAGAAATTAAGCTTACTCAATAAAACCCTTTTTGAAGTCAGCACCATATTTTAAACTGAATTATAGAATTTTACTTATAAATACAAATTATATCTTATTTCTGGATTGGGTCCAAGTATAAACTAAGCAACTTAGAATAAATAGTACTGAGTATATAAATTATAAATAACTATTAGATCTGTTAAAATATGGCGCCGACTTCAAAAAAGGGTTTTATTGAGTAGGCTTAATTTCTCGATTATTGTATACTTTTTAGAGCTTTTTTTAAAGGAGGTTCTTTTTTTCCCAAAAAGTTTTTTTTCAAGAAGGTTCTTTTTCCCCCCCAAAAACTTTACCCCCAGCTCTTTTCCCCTCAAAACATTAGTGCATTTTTAAAAGTGGCTCTTTTTCCTACTTTTATTAAATATTACTATCTCTATATATTGTTTTTGACCCCTTACTATTTCTCTATAAAATTAAAACTAATTGTATATCTATTATGTATATTATCTTATAAACAAATATACTAATATTTTATTTTATTAAATTTAGTTAATTTTATTGGTTAAATTATGCCAAATTTACTGATTACTATTTACAGTAATTCATTTTATTAGATTTGGTTGCTTTTTTTTAGTACTAGATGGTAGATTTGGTTGCTTTTATTAGTCAATCTATGTAAATTTATTGAACACTATCTAAAAAAATTTATTTTTATTAAATTTAGATGAGTTTGTTGGTCAAATTATGCAAAAATGATAGCCATCTATAATGATTTAAGCTCATCCCGCTATGAGCTCATACTGACTGAATTTGAATATACCCCTCAGCCATAAACTATTTCATGGCAAAAGTTGCTTTGAAGCTATCGCTCCACCGATGCTGGAATTAAGTTTATCCGAAGTTGTATTAGTCCCACAAGTATTCATCGCTTCCGAGTCCATTTTTTTACTTATTAAATTAATGGGCAGATACTTGACCAATACTTACAAAAGTAAAATAGGACCTAAGTTGGAGCATCCTCTATTTTTGAAGAAGGTGATCATCCAAATCGGTCCAGTATTTTCAGTTATGCGCGAACAAACAGAAAAAAAAGAAAAAAACATGCATACAGGTCGAATTGATAACCTCCTTTTTCAAAGTCGGTTAAAAAGTGTGTGCGTGATGCCCAGCCAAAACTACAGCGTGTAGAGTTTTGAAAATTTGGCTATAGGTAGATGGGGTCCGTGTGCACCTCAAAGCCGGATTTTTAATATTTATAATAAAATAAAAAAGTTTTATATGTAGAAGTGAAAATTTTATATGTTTTTATTGGAAATTGGTATATTGTTATAGCTGAGAAGTTTGATATTCGGTTGATTCGATAGTTTAAATGGTTTTGACGAGCGGAAGGTGGTTTAGGTTAATACGCTTAACAGTTTTAATAGGCAGCTAGTGATTGGCTGATTCGATAAGTTAATTGTTTTGGTAGTGATTGGTGATTTTGGTTATTTCAATACATTTATTTAACCGAGGCAAGCCGACCAGGGGACAGGCATTACCGAAAGAAAGAAACGACATGAAACCTGAACAGGGTCAACTCCGTCGAAGAAAGTTTTTCCACCTCCGG
The DNA here is from genome assembly GCA_022478985.1 of Massospora cicadina. Taxonomy (NCBI): domain Eukaryota; kingdom Fungi; phylum Entomophthoromycota; class Entomophthoromycetes; order Entomophthorales; family Entomophthoraceae; genus Massospora; species Massospora cicadina. The sequence goes on along the minus strand of JAKSZP010018939.1, from coordinate 47,357 downwards.
ATCGGGACTCAAATTTTTCTGGTTACGTCATGGGTAAGGTTTTCGTGTTATTAGACCTACTAACCGCCAATAGCTTCCTTTGGCTGGCACCCCGATCGATGTGCGAAGGGTGGGAATCGAACCCGCAACCTTCAGATTGGTAGCCGTACGCCCTTACCGACTCGCCTTCCACCCTCAATAAATTTAGTTTTGTTTTATAAAGAGGTTGGTGATTGGTTAATTAAGCATCTAATGGTTTTAGCTAAGTGGTTTATCTTAATATTAATATATATAAATCGTTGTATATATATATGGAGAACATATTTTCTCTTTAATAAATGAACCAGAAATCACCAAATTATTAGAAATACTCTATAATTTAGGGAATAGTCATAAGCTATTTTTCAAAAAAATAATGATTAAAATAAAAGTTATATACCATTTTCCTTTCAATTTCAACTTTTTGCATTTCAATTTCAACTTCGAATTTATATTTTGATTTCAACATTTTACATTTCAATTCCAACATTTTGCATTCAATTTCAACATTTTGCATTTCAATTTCATCATGATATAATTTAAAATTAAAGATAAAATTACAATTTTAAGAGTTAGTCTATAAGTCACCACACCATAGAAGCATTTAAGATTTGGATGCTGGAATGAATATAAGTGCAAGATAAGCATATATAAAAGAATTTATAAGTGAATTTGATTTAAATTTATTTTTTTAATCATAAAAATTCAATTAATTCGATTTTATTGATGAACATATGGAAGTTCAGCTGCACAATTAGTAATATTTCTACAAATCAATCTAAAATAACCAGCACTATCTGCCTCTGTTACATTGTTAATCTCTTCCATTATCAATTCCGATAAGATGCCGGTTACACCTTCTCTTAATCTCGATCTAATGCCATTTTTAATTTTAGAAAAGGCATTTTCTATCGGATTCAACATATAGGAATATGGTGAAAGTAACTTAAAATTGTAATTAAATATAGAATATATTCTCTTAATATCAACTCTTCTATGTATTCTAGCATTATCTAAAATTAAACACATTCACTGCCTCCCGAGTTCGATCCCGGTAATGGACTTTGGGTAGGGGATGACTTTGACTGTTGGTTTTGCGCACCAATGCCCCGAACTGAGATAGCGAATAGCAAAGGCGGTCCATGGAGTTCCTGGCCTATCATATACCGCGCATGGAGGGTTTCCGGGTTTTATCCTACTTTCCCATTTTCTTTACTTCCCTAATCGGTGCGGTATCGTCCCCAGGTCGGCCCACCTCAAATAAAAAATTAAACACATTCCTCACATGTTTTTCTCATCATAGAGATAGGTACAAAGCTCAATTAAATATTCAGCAAATATTTCTCTATTGACTGTGCTATTGGCTATAGTTTTACAATATTTTAGGCTATCAATCATCATACTTGTGATTAAAGATACTGATCTTCCTCACACTGTAGCTACTATCAAAATGGCCCATGTTCCCCTCCTAGATTTTCCCTATATACATTTAAGATATAAATTAAAGGATGATTCATCAATAAAAATTACTTTTAAATAGCTTCTATTAAAATAATTATTAAACCAGAGCACATATTCCTTTCTTGATGAAATTGTCTGCAGCTGGTTGACTCTCTCCAACTCACAATGGGTTAGTTTAAGAGTTATTTGTAACTCCTTCAAGCAATTATTTATAATTAATATGGAGATCCTAAAGTTCTCTTCTTTAGCTTCTAATCTCTCTTTAAACTCCTTCAAAGTAATTTGAGGGTTAAAAGTGATTAAATTTTCAATTCTATCTATTCTATCTTAGGTGAGAGTCATCTTCACACTTCCCCCTTTGGCTTTTGTTTGACATTCCCATCTTTTTTGTAGATATTGACAATTGTTCGAGTGGTATTATAGTTGATTCCTATAACATCCACAGCTTCTTTTATGGTCTTGCCTTGTTCAAAAACTAAACATATAAGACTTTGCTGCTTAGTATTTGGAATTATATCATATCTTATTCTCTCTATATTTGTGTTATCTGTTTCTTCATCATTATAATTATCTTCTTTGACAAATTTATTTTGTAGACTATTCATGAAAGACATATGGATTATACTTTTTTATATAAATAACAAAGTTTTTTGTAATATTTTAGGCTATCTTCTATTTTATAAAAATAACATATGAATAATATAGTCTTTTAAAAAATATTGAAATTGAAATGTAAAATGTTGGAATCGAAATGCAAAATGTTGGAATTGAAGTGTAAAATGTTGAAATTGAAATGCAAAATGTTGAAATTGAAAGAAAAATGGTATATATAAGATTAGGAAAAGTATAAAATTCTAATGGCAATTGTATCTTTCAGCTGAGCATTTTGGTATCATTCGGTTTAATTCGATAGGTTATAGGTTTTGATAAGCGGTTGGTAGTTTTTAGTTGATTTAAAAGTGCAACAATTGATTTTGACTGGGTGGTAGTTGGTGTTTTTGGTTGATTTAATGGACTCAATGGTTTCAGTAAATAGTTGATGATTTAGTTAATTTGATATGTTTAAATGGTTTTGGATGAGTGGATGGTAATTTTATATTGATTCAATAGAATTTGATTTCTTTATTTTATTGATAGCCATCTACCAATATAAAAAAGCATTGATTATGTTCATCTGGTAAACTTTAAACCCACTAACAAACCTGTGGTAAACTGGGTAACAACAATAATTAGCCAATCTTTTCTTTATAAAAACATATTTCTGTTTATTTGTTTATATAGGATATATTATCTCATGAATAAAGAAACAAAAACCCCAAACTTGGCACAAGTATTCTATAAAGTTTGGGAACAGAATTTTAATATGTAATTTTTTAATATAGTCATAAATTTTAATATCATTTCTATATAAGATCTAAAACATATATATTTCTAATAATTATATAGCAGTTTGGCTGAGTATTTTCATATTCATTTAATTCGATTTTTTCATAGGTTTTGATAAGTGGCTGGTAGTTTTTGGCTGTTTTGTAAGTCCAACCATTGGTTTTTGCTGAGTAATAGTTTATTTTTGGTTGATTTGATAGCATCATTAGTTTCAGGTAAGTGATTGATGGTTTGGTTAATTTGGCAGGCTTAATTCATTTTGGCTAAATGGTTAAAGGTTGGAATATTTAATAAATTTAATGGTTTCAGAACTTATTGATAGCTATCTACCAATATCAAAAAATAATTTAGAATTAGCTGGTTATTTATAAACACCATAGCAAAAAACACAGGTATTCTATTATTAGTTTATATTTGTAGATGGCAAGAGGGATACCTCAGTGGTAGAATATGGACTCACTATCACTGCCTCTGAGTTTGATCCTGGTAGATGAACTTTGGGTAGGGGAAATTTTGACTGTGTTGGTATTGCGCAGTAATGCCCTAAACTGAGATGGCAAATAGCAAGTCAGCACATGAAGTTCTTGGCCTATCATATGCCATGCATGGAGGTTTTCTGGTTTTATCCTCCTTTTCCATTTTTTCATCCCTTAATTGGTGTGGTATTGTCCCCAGATCAGCCCACCTTGAATAAAATTTAAAAAAAATTGTAGATGGCCATCTATAAGTTCAGAAACTATTAAATCTATCAAATAATCCAACCACCAAACACTTGGCCAAAATTAATTAAACCTATTGAAGAAACTAAATAATTAGCTTGTTGAAATCAGGGCAGGTTGTGTGCTCACAGATGCCAATTTATCCCTGATAACAAAATTAATGCAGGAAAAGTTTTTCTCAACTGCAGAAATGAAAAATAAAAGGGGGTTTTCATACACTTAATCAAATAATACCACTTATAAGTTAGACTAAAAGTTAGGTTTTTAATGGTTTTTTATTTGGTTGTGGTGAGGGGCTAAAAAGCAAACCCTTTTATAATCATGCTGCTTAGTATTTAAATGAACTTGAGGCTTGAAGCAAGATAGACAAATAATCCATTATTAGCTTTGAGCCTATTTATAAAATATGAAAATTTTATCTATCAGATCTCTCAAAAATTTGCCTTGCTTTATTGAAACAGCTGATGGAGGATTGAAAGTAGGTAAAGCAAAGGCCATGAGTAACTTTTTGATGTAATTTAGCTAATCACTATAGAGGAAAATAGTTTCACCTGGTGGGACCCTCTTCAGGCCTATAAAAGGGCCCAGTCTTCATGGTATAGTTTGAATTAAATTGGAGGTAGTATGTGAGGAACCTCTGAATAGCTCCCCAGATTATGTTAGCAATTTGGCATAATTCTATTAGTATTTGTAGGCCTGTTTGGCCAAGGAGTGGGAGTAATATTCTTACTCTGAGAGGCCATATTTCATCAAGAATCATATAGGCCTTTAGTAAATTGAAAGTTGGAGCGTTTCTCCTCTGAACTATTCTTACTTACTAATCAAACAACCATTTGTCTGACATTACCCCTTATAGAATATTGAGGGGAGAATAGGGGAGGAGAAACTGACCATGACCTCAGTTAATTGTGATTCTGGTAGCAGGGGACTTTATAGAATATTATCACCCCTCTTATAGGTGATGATAAAAGATCCCTCCAAGATGAAGCCAAGCTTCTCACTCCTAGCTGTGATGCAATTATGGTAATATAATATCAAATCAAATAGTTGAAAGGTGGGAAAGGAGGCCTGGACTTATTTGCATCCTAGCCCTCTTTAATAATCTTTTAGATAAGTTAACCATAGCCTCCAGTTATAGATGAATGATATGCTGGGCCAATCTCTTCATGGCCTTTTCAGAATCATCATGATTACTAGTAAAGATGTCTTTGACTTGTCAGACATTTTCTTCCCAGGCTTCATAATAAGAATGTTGAGGGTAAAAATTGGCAAAAAAGAGGAAATTTTAGACATTTACAAGTCTGTAATAATGACAGAGATTGATTTTAATGATTTTAATGATTTAATCAGCCAAAAGGCCCTGGTCAATTCTTGGTGGAACCCCACAAATTGGGGTAACATGGTTCTGACTCTCCATGGGCAATATAAAAGATTGAGCATTCAGATTACTCTGACCACATGGCAGACCTTGGGGTGTCCATTGGATGGTACTCCCCCAGCTGAAACCAGGTCCATTCAAGCACTGGTGCAGGGACCACCCCCTTTATAGGCATAGCAGGGGTCCCCCAAGGTAAAATAATTTTCTCTGATGGGGATTAGCTGAAGTTAATTAGATTGTTACCTTATGGGTATGTATTACCCAAAGTTAACTCCCCATCCATTGTTCAGCCAAAATGAAGCAAGTTTTCTAAGCTTCAATAGGCTGAACTTGTTTATTTCCTTATTTGGCATGTAACAAGCTGTCCTGAACTTACTAATGAATTCCTTTCAACCCTCAATACCATTTTAAATACTGAACGGTGGGTATTGAAAGGGTTTGGTTTCTTTACCCCACGGATTTCCCTAATAAAAACTTATAAAATGTAGACATTTTAGTTTTTAAAAGTCATTGTTATTTTATTATAAGTGGTGGAAAAAATCCCCCTTCTTTAAATTGTTAGATTTTAAGGTCACCAAGCACCAGTGAGCCTTTACATGAAATAAAATTCAACAAGTGATGCTCACTACAAGGGATATGTACACAACAAAAACCACCAAAAATAATGAAAATAAACCCTCAGCTAGCCTCCATTGAACTCCAGCTAGCTAGTGCTTTGTCTCGCCTCAAAAGGCTTGAGCAGCACTCATTGCAAGGCCCTTATGGGGCCTTCCATGGTATTCATAAGCTCCCTTTTAAGACAAGTTTACTCCAGTTGAGGAAAGTGTTGCCTCTTTCCTCTTCATGTATGAAGTTGCTATAGAATGGGCAACATACCATCTTAAAATCAAGTACCTCCTTCCCTGCTTGAGTTGTGATGATCAAGAGCTAATAGTTCTGCACATGGCCACCCTCAGCATCTGGGAGGAGGTAAAGCAAACACTCACTGATGAGTTCAGCTCCCTAAAAAGTTTAAAAAGGCAAAAACAGGCCTTTATATGCTTTAGCCTACAACAGGGTGAATCCATCACTTCTTTTGCTAAACGCTTTTACAATAAAGCTCAACCTTTATAGCCTGCTAAATTGCTATCCCTAGATGATGCTATTGTGGCTACCTTGGCTGGCGTAGCGTCCCATCCTGCCTTGACAATGCATCTCTCTTCCATAAAGCACTCACTTAAAAGTATACAAGATATTTAGGAAGCCTTGTTTTAGGTATCTGATATCTATGAACTTGACCTTATACAAGGACTCTGAGCCAAGCATTTGCGCCACCTAGTTTATCATCTACTATGGCTGTTTCCCTATGATAACCTGCTCCTACAGAACTGGCATCACAAAATGCTTTTTCTTCCCATAATGAAAATCAAATGGTAATGGCTGTGACAGGGTAGTGCTCCTATTCATCTTCAGCTCAGAAAGCTCAATTGATGAAAGCAGTCATCCCTTTGCCCTGCCCATCTATTTCTTCAGAGCGGCCATCCCAAGTGGTTTCAAAGCCTTCTCTTCAGCCTAAACCCCTTCTCAGGTACCAATCGCTCCCAATACAATGGGTTAAATGACCAAATCATAAAGGCTAAACCGCCTGCTTCACAGAAGCACACAACCATTGAATGACCCAAATCTGATGAAGCTGAAGCATCCACCTCCACAGTGCTATCCCCTCAATCTCTCATTCAGCTAACTCTATTCTGAAACCTGTCTCTTTAAGGCAGCAAAAACCCCTACTTTAAAGGTCAAAACATGAGCTGTGATAATTTCAACGCCTCCTCTAAAAGTTAATAAGGTGGAGGAGCAACACCAGGACCTATCATTTCATAAGGGAAGTCCTGTACCTACCTCACCTCCTATGGGCTCCCCAACCTGCATTGATAACCCCTCTGAAGATAAGTCTGAGGGGGTGATGAAGATGTTGGTCATTACATTTTAGGAGCCCAAGGTGAAGTGAAGGTACCTGACCAATTGAACCAAGAGTGAATTGGGCCAAGAACCCTCATCAAACTTATCTTTAGCAAGTGATAATGGGCCTTGAGATTATTGACACTGCCAGTGATGCTGACCAGCTCATTGCCACATTTCTCCAATCTACCCAGTGCGTTCATACCCTGCAGCTATCCAGGAGAAATGCCTTGAAATGGCCAAACGACTTGCCTCCACTTTACATCTAAAAGAGGTCCTCGCTCAACCCCTTCTTGGGTGATACTTTAACTAAAGTGGAGGTCATCATTAATGAAGTGCGAGTTAAAGATAACCTTGACACTGGGTCCCTGGTGAATGTTGTGTCAACCAAGCTCATTAAGAAAATTAAGCTGGCCCTGACCTTGATTACACTCAAGAGTTTGAAACTATGGGTTCAAACAACACTTGCACCATTGGAGCCTATTCTTCTCTGCCCAATTATTTTAAGTAAGATAATCTTGTCAGCCCCCGTGGTGGCCTTAGCCAATAATACTATGATTTACTCATTAGAACCCAGTTCATGCTTGAATATGAAGGGATTATTAACTTGAAGCAGGGCTATCTCTACTTGCTTAACTATAAGATTCCTCTAAATTTGACCAAAGAAGAGTTTTTTTTAGTACTAGATGGTCCCAACCCAAGGGGGGATTCATCGATGTTTATTGAATTACGCCTGGGCTCCTAAGAGCCTGAGGCGAGGGAAGGGGAGGGAGGAGGCATCGAGAAAGGGAGGGGGTTTGCGCGCCAGAGCCGTGCTGCAGTGACAACTGAGCGGGGGAGGGTTGGCGACATAGTGCAGACCTTCAGGGCCATCTCAAAGTGTACCTGAAAGTGGGTGATCATGTGTGGAAGGGTCCACACCTGCTGGTCAAAGGCAGCACGAAGGAAGGAGTTATGGATGGTCCAGATGGCTGTGGCATAGGCGAGGACACGGAGGGGTCGGTGGCAACCAGGCAATGTCTGCTCAAACATGAGGTCTTGCACAGGGTGTCCAGACCAGGGCTGAGCATGGAGGAGCGCGCGGGCCTTTGGCCAAAATGCGGCGACACCTGGACAGGTGAAAAAACGATGGAGGTGGGAGTCAATAGGCTCCACACAGCGGGGGCAGCTTCGGTGCTGGAAGGTAGGGCCAGTCCGGTCCCCTGTCCTGTATGAACAGTGGAGCACTCTCCATAAGGTGTTGGACACCTTTGCTGACAGGATGGGGTGATAGACGTCCTTCCACAATTCCTTAAGGTCAAATCTCACGGAGGGAGGGAGGAGCTCAAGGAGTCTTGGGCGGATGGGAGGACGATCTTGGGGGTTGAGGCGAGTTGTGACAACTTGTCCATTGTGCACAATTGCATGGCGACGTGGGCTGAGGCCAGGGCCTTCCCTTCTGTATGGGAAGGCATGGTGGATCCGCGCGCCTACTCGTTTCAGGGCAAGGAGAGCCTGGTTCCAGTAGGGGGATGAGGATGGTTTTAGGCGATGGCCTGGGTGGTTTGTGAGCCACTCCCCTAATGAGGTCAGAGATGCTCTAGGAAGACCCAGAGCTGCTGACACTGACTGGCGGAGGGCGGGCGCCCATTGGGGCATGGGGGTCGCGTCCCAGCAGACAATCGGCCATAGGAACTTCAGGAAGATTGTGGTGGCGTGGGATCGCGTGTCCAGAAGCCCTAGGCCCCTTCATTGCAGGGTCGGGCAATGGTTGAGAGGGCTATTGGTGGATGGTTTGAGCCCCAGATCCAACAGCGGAGGAGTACATTGAGCCGCGTATAAAAGGCATCTGTGAATGGGCAGACGTGCGCTAGGAACCAGACTTTGGAGAGGAGGAACACATTGGCCATCAGAGCTCGACCCTGGGGGTGATGTGCCGCCGGTTCCAGCTGGCAATCCTGGAGTTAACTGCTGCAAGGAGCAAGTCCTCATTGTCTTTTAGCGCAACTCCTTGTTGGTTGGTGAGAACGCCCAGGTGACGGAAGGTACCGCGCTCAGGTTCAATACCAAATGGTGGGGGGAAGGTGGGGGAGCCGACCTGTACAACTGTTGTCTTGGAGGTGTTGACCATGGCGTTGGACGCCTTGGTGTACCTCTCAATGGTCACAGCAGCGAGGGCAACATCCCCAGGGCAGCCAAATGCAATGGCAGTGTCATCTGCAAATGCCATGGTGCGTGTGGGGGCTTTACCTGGGACCAGAATCCCTGTTAGCTTGTCCTGTAAGGAGGCCAAGAGGGGGTCAAGGGTGATGTTAAAAAGGATAGGGCTCAGGGGGTCCCCTTGCCGGAGACCTTGTCCAACTGGTACTGCCACTGTAAAACCCATTGGCGCCAGAACTCTGGTGTGGAGCTGGTCATAGAGCGATGATATCCAGCGCCTAGCTGCGGGTGGGAGATGGAAGCGGGCCAGGGAAGCATCAATATACTTCCAGGCTACCCGATCATATGCTTTCTCCATATCCAGAAGAGCCACAAAGCCATTCACCTTACGAGAGTTAGCAGTCAAAGTCACGTGAAGGTCATTATAGTTGTCCCATAACGACCTCCCCGGAATAAAACCGTACTGGGATGGGGAGAGGCGAGGTGACACCCATTTGGTGATGCGGTTGGCCAGAAGCTTCGTGAAGAGCTTGTGGTCTGTGTTGATCAACGCTATGGGGCGCCAGTTCGCCAGGTTCTCACGGTCTGACTTCTTGTGAATGAGGGTCGTGATTGAGCCTCTGGAGTCGGGGAGGACCTCGCCATTCACCAAGAGTGCAGCGAAGAGGTCGCGGAGGGTTCTGGCTATCACTGCAGGTTCCAGAAGGTACACCTCAAAGGGTATTCCATCTGGGCCTGGGGCTTTAAGCCGTGGGGATTTCAGAAGGGTTTCCATCACCTCCTGGATGGAAATAGGCGCCAGTAGAGCCTCATCAGCCCGTGGGTCAATGGGCGGCTCTGGAGCCCGCCACAGGAAGTCTTGGATGTCCGATGGGTCCACCTGGGTGGCATGGAAGAGGCTGGAGTAGAAGCGGTGTAGTTCCTGCGTGATTTCCTCCTTATCTGAAGTGGTTGTAGTGCCAATTTTCAGTGCAGTAATATCCTGCGCTGTTGACCGGGCTTTCTGTTTCTGAAAGAAGAAGCGGGTGGGGCGTTCCCATTGAGCATAGTAACGAGATGTTGTAAAGTTTGCTGCCCGTTCTTCCTGCAGTGTGAGCTCCAAGCGGAGTGCTTCCTGCGCCGCTTCCCAGTCTTCCAACCATCTGGGAGAGGGCGAAGGCTGGCAGTTTCGCTCTAGATGTCTGATTCTGGCTTCCGCCCTTTTGACTCTGGCGCGAGCTGCAGTCATCTGGGCTTTGGCACAGTTGTAAGCAACGCGGGTGATGCCCTCCTTGGTCACCGCCCATCTAGCCTTGTGGTCAAGCAGGTGGGGTGGGGGGAGGTGAGAGTCTCTCGGATGGTCATAGACAGCTTCTCCTTAGTGAAGGGGTTGTTGAGAAGAGCTGGGGCAACCCTAGGCCAGAACCTACGCGACGGTCTAAGTGTGGTGGTGAGGACAACGGTGAGTGACCTGTGATCACTCAGATGGTTGTCACGAGAGATGGGAGAGGAGACGCGGCCAATTAGCAGGGGGCCAATCAGTGCCATATCTATGCGTGACGCTGACTGGAAAGCTCCTCCATCATACTGGATCCTAGTCATGCAACCTAGGCCAGACGCGGAGGGTGGAAGCGCATCTATAAAGCCACTCAGGCGAAGGAAATCCTGGAGGCGACTTGATCCAGGGCGTTCCTTTGCTGCAGGGGGTAAGAGTCACGGACGCGACTTATGGTTGTGTTGAAATCTCCTAAGAGAACTGTATTCCGTGGGAGATTGAGTTGGAGGAGCTCTTCCAAGAGCCGATTTTGCTCCTGACCTGCATTAGGCAGGTAGATGCTTGCAGCGAAGAAGGAGAAGTCAGGAGTGGTGAGTTTGGCCAGTATGAGGCGGCCACCTAGATATTGTGAAAAAGAATGGGTTTTAACCCGGGGATTCAAAACAATAAGGGCGGCATGGTTTGTCCAGAAGGAGTTGCCTCCAAACTGTTCATTCCATGCAGATTGTTCGTGGGGGAGGATATGGGGCTCCTGGACAGCAGCGATGTCAATTTGTGCTGACCTGAAGTTTCGGAGGAGGCGGGCTCTCCGCTTAAAGTCCCGCAACCCATTTGCGTTGATGGATTGCAGGGCCAGGGTGCTGCCATGGGGACTCATAGCTGTTCCCCTCCATGTCCTGGGGGTTGCCAGCGCTTAAACCTGCTGCTGTGAGGCGGCTAGTTTTGAGTCCTTTAGCTTGACTATTAGCTGCAATCCGTGAGGAGCGTCGAGGGTTCTGAGGGGAAGGAGAGGGTGGGGGGCGGAGGACCCAGTAAGCCAGCCTAGGATGCTGCCCCCGCTCCGTTGCAGGGGAAGGACCTGAGGGTGCTCAATGGTGACCTCCGCGGTGTCCCCATTTGATGAGTCTGAGTCCATATTCACTTCCTCCAACACTGCAAAGGATCCGCGCGAAATGGACTGTGGGGTTGGGGTAGGACTCTTTGAGGTGGCACTTCTACTGCAGGCCGCGAGTTGCCAGTCCATGCTGGTGGGCATAGCTCCATTGGGAGCTGAGGGCTGATGCGATAAATCGCTGGTGGGGGTTGGTGGGGGTGCCGCGGAGCCCTGAGTGGGGGTGGCTGACGAGGGGCACCCTGTGGGAGATGCCTTGCGCTTGGTGAGAGAGGGAGTTGACTCTGGGAGATTGGAGGGGGTGCCCATTGGAAGGGGGGCATGAGCGCGAAGGTATCCCACACCAATAGTGGGGTTAGCTGTTTCAACTGCTAGGCGTAAGGCCTCAGGGGACAGGTCTTGAACAGGAACCCATTGTGTGGGTTGTGGAATTGCTGCTGCAGCCATGTGGGATCGTTTTTGGCCTGGTTTAGGCCCCTGGGTGGTGGCTAAGAGGGCTTGTTTTCGAGCTGTGCAGCCACTATACAAGTGTCCAAGGGCGTTACACCATGAACACCGGGGGCGCGCCTGATCAGGGTCGACAAAAAAGATCTCAGGGCATGCCCCAACTACCGCCACACGAGGAATAACCTCAATGTTACGGGATACAGTGGGGGAGGGGATGAATGACGCCCTAGCAGTGCGAGCTCTTTGAGTGGGAGCATAGTAAGAGGGGACGCTAAAGTCCACTGAAAGAACAGACCCAAACTCCATTAAACCACGATGGAGTGCCAGTTTAAGAGACTCAGGATCAACAGTCGTTGGTAGGTTGGAAAAAGTAACCCATGAAATTTTCTCCAGGTGAGAGCGTGTGCGGGAGATGCGAAGAGATCCGCGTGGAATAATGACCTGGAGGGTGGCAGCATGGTCAGCAAGGGCAGCTTCAGTGAATCCCACATCGATGTAGTGGCCCTCCACTGATTCATGGATGGTGGTGTTAATAGGGAATGTCTCCGCAATCGCTGCAAAGTATGAGAAGTAATCCTCTGTATAGAATTCAACAGGGTTATGCCCATAATAAAGGCGAATTGCGTGGGAGAGGGTTGAGCGAGGTAGAGCTTTTTGCGCTCTAGTTTCGGCCCATTTCTTCTTAACATCGGCAATAAACGCCACTTCACGGGGATCTGCTTTGGGTAGCGTTGGTGCCAGAGGTTTTTGCCACGCCCCAGTGGCTCCTTTGGTGCGTTTGTGTTTGCTTTGGGCTGCAATTGCAGGTTGAGTGTGAGCTGGTGGTTTGGACAAGTTTGCGGAGTTCCCTTGTTTCTGGAATGTTACAGCAGTTGCTGGCATCATATTAAATTGAGGGGCGGTTTGTTGGGCCTCGCTAAATTGGGGAGGCCCATCCAGATTGGAATTAACTCCAGCCAGTTGGGAGGAGGGAGATGTTTCATCACCATCCCAATCTATTTGGGTAAATTCAGCCCGAGTATTTGCTGTGATTTCGTGGGCAAAACTCACTGGCTGATTGGTGAATTGGTCGTTTTCAGCATATTGAGATAAAGTGCCGACTTGAGAAGTGCCGATTATGGGGTTTAAATGGGACGGGTGAGATTGGAACTGGTGTGAAGTTCCAAAATCTGAACCATTTAAATCCCCATTGGGAAGAGTAGATTGTCCCAATTTGGTGCTTAGTGAACCAGAATGTGCGGCTAATCCAACCTTACATCCGAGGGTTTGGGGGCCAGGTGATTGTTGGGCCTCGCTAAATTGGGGAGTCCCATCCAGATTGGAATTAACTCCAGCCAATTGGGAGGAGGGAGATGTTTCATCACCATCCCAATCTATTTGGGTAAATTCAGCCCGAGTGTTTGCTGTGATTTCGTGGGCAAAACTCATTGGCTGATTAGTGAATTGGTCGTTTTCAGCATATTGCAATAAAGTGCCGACTTGAGAAGTGCCAATTACGGGGTTTAAATGGGACGGGTGAGATTGGAACTGGTGTGAAGTTCCAAAATCCGAACCATTTGAATCCTCATTGGGAAGAGTAGATTGTCCCAATTTGGTGCTTAGTGAACCAGAATGTGCGGCTAATCCAACCTTACATCTGAGGATTTGGGGGCCAGGTAGCTGGGTATCGCCCCTCATGGAGGGAGCCAGAAACACGGCATCAGCAATAATAGATGGGGCTGAATTAGCTGACACAATGGGGGAGGTGAATGTCTGGATGGGCTGAGTTGCATTCAACTGAGCAGACGCCATTAAAACAGCGTGGGTGATGGCCTCCTTGGTTGGAGGGGGCCCAGCGGGTTGGTGGGAGGCAGCACACACAGAGCTGTTAGGCGTGCAGGTTGCAGAAGTGCGATCAGGTGAACTGGCGCTAGTTGGAGTAGCTCCAGGTTGGGGGTGGTGCCTGCTTTCATGGCTGCTGCTTGAGAGCGGGTGATTCTGGTTGACCCTGAGGTGGGTAACCGAGGGTTGCTTCGTTTGGGGGTGGTGCTGGCTCGTTTGGCATAGCCTGCGGGTTCTTTTGCGGGGTTTCCCGCCATATTTGCTAATAGTTTTCGTAAATCTCTTTAGTGGAGCTAAATTTCAGGCTGAATTGATTTTCGAAAAGTGATGCTTAGCAGAAAGAGATTCCATTCTGCTTACAGAGCTGCTCAAGTTGCAGCATCGGTTCTTCAACGACACTACCTGATTTGTCAATTTCATCCAATAATTCTCATGGATTTTGGTTGAATTGGATTGGGGAATTAGCGTACAGTTGATATTTGTTTGTGGATGCATGGGATTAAACTGGGGTCCAATCTGATGTTTGGTTGGATGAATTGTTTGTGGCATTAAGCAAGGTGGGTGCTGATTGGTGGCTGTAGGTGCAGCTGTAGCATCAGGTATTGGAGGAGGGGAAGCTAGGATCATACCCCATGTCAGAAATGGCGCAGGGTGGGTGGCAGATTGGTGGGTGTCAGGCAAACTTTTGGCATCGGTGGAAGTTTCTGAGTATGGGCATTTATGTTTCAAGTGGTCTAACTCAAAACAGGATGGACAAATCGTCCGTCCGCCCTCAATGCGGGCCCAGAACGGATGGTTGGGGGCAGATGGGATGGTGGCACGAGAGGGAATTACCAAAGAAATTTTTGTAAATTCAGGGCTGATTGTGGCATATGCCCAAGGCCCAGCAAGGCGTGTGGCCCCATTTGGGACCACAAATTGTAATATGGGGTTGGTGCCATAGGCTGCCAAACCTTCCATCAGCTCCTGGTGGAGCACTTTGGGGGGGGGGGAGGTGGGTGGGCAAACCAGAAAACTGGACCACCAAGGTGGTGTCCGTTGGGAGTCAGGTCCAAGTTGTTGGGAGGGGAATATTGTTAAAAATTAACAGCACCATTGCCGCAGTGGCTGCATCAGCTTCACAGGGGAAGCCAAGATCAAAGTACCCCTTATAGGGGCGGAAGTCAATAAAACAGGCTGGTGTCATCACCGCCTGAGCCATTTTGATAATGGCTTGGTCATCATAGGGGAAGAATTTCCCATATTTGACCCAAAGGCCAAAATGCATGTTGCTCTGGGGGAGCATCAGGGGGCAGCGGGGAACTGCTTGGGTTTGAGCAAGGTGGGCATTGAGATCCTTGGGAGAGACGAATCATCCCAAGGGTTTGGAATGATTGGGAGAGCCAGTCCAAGCGCATTTTCCTGTCGGATGGAAAATGGAGGGGAGTTTGACTGCTGCCCTATGCTGGGACAGTTGGCAGGGGATCCAATGATATTGGAGCAAGACTTCGGTGTATGACCATCCTATCTGTTGTTATGCAAAATAAGTTACTCGAATTTTCCAGAATCTGATAGGATAATTTATCATAGTTCCCAATTTAGAATGCATCTAAGCTATTTTGAACCTATCCTTGAATTTCCCCTAACCTTTGATGCAGTTTAAATACTGAACAATCAGATATTAAAAAAGGGTCATTTTTCCTTTGATCACGCTCTCAATAAAATTTAAAAAACCTCAGTTTTATTAGAGCTTTATATTTAAAATTATTTACAAAACTTTTGTGGAAACCAGCAGGCGTAAAGCACCAATGAGCAAGAATCGTCTGGTTTCCTACATACAGTACCCTGGCTAATAGTAGGGTGCGCCTATTGAGTCTCTTAGGCTTAGCTCCATTTCCACCAATTGACATTTTGCCCCCCTAAAGTTTAAGTATGTTTCTATGAACCCAATTATCCTTGTTGTTCCAATTCCTTAATGAAATTTACTCATTAGCTTACACTTTAAATATGGTTCCTTAAGCGTTCCTGTGTGAGGACCTTCTCAAGGTGGTCTCTAACAGTGTTGGCCGTTTTAATTTTATAAAAGAATCTACCAGATTTGGTGCACCACTGGGCCGCCCTGGTCTCCTACAGATTGAGGCACCCAAGCACTATCACACAGATCTCCACTTGGTTATGGACTTCCCTAGGGGGTCCTATTAAGTTTTGTTATTTATTTGCTTTCAACTAATACATACCACATTGTACACCATTACCCTGGGTTCCTTTTGCTCCGGAATCCTTTGTGGTGCCCTGTTTACCATCTTTCTAATGACTAGTTCCCTAGCGGTGCAGCTGTGCATCTTGAAACACCTCTCTGGGAACGGGAGAGTTACAGGCACTCTCCTGACACAGCCCTGTATTATAAGCAGGATTGAGCTACACAATTTAATTTACAAAAGAAGCCCAGAAGATCCTAAAGGTTCAAGCAATTGGACTCTGCTAGTTCTGAATCTAAGTTGCAAATGTAAAATTCACCTTATGCAATAAAAATTTATTGCAAATCAGGTCCTGCCTTATGCATTCCAAATCTTTTAATCAATTATATATACTTATTTAAGTCATACACAAAAAGACATCTTCTACAGAAAAAACAATTATTGTTGTTGTTTTATTTAGTTCTGAAAAGCAAACATAGTATTATTGTCAAAGATTTAAAATTAGCCTTTTTTGTCAGGAGAAGTTTAGAGGAGCTCTGGCATGCTTAGGAACAGCTGATGTTATGTTTTTTAACAGCTTCAACTCAGTTGGATACAATGAAAACCATGTCAAAAATACCACATACAGAAAACAAGATTTTCTATATTGACTGATGGTGCACTTTTTGAACAAATAAATAAATTATTGCAAGTGCCTCAATCCCATTCATCAGCACCCTTTGGTAAGTGGGCCTCTTTAAAATAACTTTGCTTACTAAAGGGGCAACATTTTGAAATTGCAGAGAGTTCTATAAAAATACCATGGAATTGTACCATGGAAATGAATTTTAAGAAGATATGAATCAAATGAGTATGTACAGAATGCTTTACAATTTGAAGCAGCAAGTAGCACATTTGACTATTGAGTTAAGAAAAGTCAGATCATCTCTAGCGCAAGAAAGGACTATAAAGTTAAACATGACTCAAGTAAAAGAAAAGTTAGACTTTTTAGAGAGAGAATAATGGGACAGTAAAAAGCTTAAACTTGATTTTTATCAAACTGGAAAGCCAATGCAACCATTAAATTGCTTGAAGCAGGACATAGAAAACATGCAAATGAGACATCATCCAACCCTCAAATAATTACCTACTTTGAGAGAACGCACTACCAGTACTGACTTAACAATGGCTTTTCAACCCACATGTCAAATTGAATCCAAAGAAGATCCCATTTTAACCTTACTTCAAGACCAAGTTCACTACTAGAGAGGAAACTATAGCCATATTTTCTTAAGTTATAAAAAACAGCATGTATGGAACCAGCAAAAATAAGGAAGATTGCAGCGTTTAATATGTATGAGCAGAGAAGCACAAGAGGTTCTTAGAGCTACACTTTACTCCTAACACACTTGGGCCAAAGTCAAGGTGATTACTATTGTTAAGCTTGAAAATTAACAGGATATTCAAAATATTATCATGAATTCCTCACCATAAGAATGGTACAGTCTGGATCAATTATAGACTATGAAAATCGGTATTAACTCAAGGCACAATAGCTTTGGATAATTGGAGCCTTGATATAATTTCTAAAAAGACCATCTTTCTAAGTTTGCTTGAATCATACCCACAACTCCTGATGCATATGACCCTGGACTTGAAACCTGATAAATCCCTGAAAGCCATTCAGGAGGCCTTGACTGATGTTAAAGCTGCATATAAGATGGATTCAAGACACTAGAACCATCAGCGACGCTTTGCAATTAAAAGCTGTTTACATTGCTCAAATCCATGAGAATAAACTTGAGAAGAAGGCTTATCAACCAGTTAATAAGAAATGGCTAAATTCTGCTAAGTTTAAATGCAATAACTGTCAGCAAGAAGGACAGTATTGTAGAAGCTTCCCTAATTTAAAAGAAGATAAGAAAGAATAACCTAAAGAGGAGGTAGAAGTATTAGTCAATTAAGTTATACAACATACAAGCAGAATCAATGAATAGGAGCCTGATTCATAGGTTATTTCAGGACATTATGTCATGAGAGCTCCAAATAAAGTGATTGTGTCCACCTGCCTCAGAAATAATCAAACGAAGTTTGAGACCATGTAGCAGCTTCACCTGGCTCAAGCTTCTAAGGCCAAAGAGAAGTATTACTTAGATCATGCTTCCAAGTCCACACAGATCATTGACATTATCTTGGATGGCAAGAATCATGTAGAACCACGTTCAATAAAATAGATTTTGAAGATTTTAACTCATCTGAGGCTTGCAAAGAGTCCTTAATTCCCAAAGAGTTAGTAGGATCCAGTCAGAAAGTCAGTGATATTCTCATTTTGGGCATGACTATTGGCAGAAAAAGTATAAAAGTGAAAGTCACTATACATAAAGTTAAAGTACTAGAAGTAATGGATACCAGTGCTCCGATCAACAATATGTTTTTAAGCTCTTGAAAAGATTGAAGTTTGCACTTGACAACATTTATCAGGCCAAGTTTAGAGCTGATAGCCTGATTAATCAAAGCACTAGGATCTAGTTTCACATTACTATTTCAATTTTGACGCATTGTCCTGTCTTCTCCAGCTGTGGTACTTGAGAATGACCACTACAGTTTTCTCATAGGAATGCAGTTCTTAGTTGAGTTTTGAGGATTCATTAAATTCAACTTAAGTCCATCCAGTTTTTAACTTCAAGATGCTACTTTTGTTTCAAGACAAGGAGAAGAAGGAGCGGAATAAACAATTGGACTAATATAAACTAAGCATACCTTTTACCCATTCAGCTATACCCTGAAGATGAAGGGAATGAAGCAGCTACCACTGACAGTAGAAGCAGAGTCTGGTTGCCCTTGCACGACAGTGAAGAAATGGACCTACTACCTGGAGAATAGAAGGCTATTCTGGTCAACATCAGTATTGACATCAAGAACATACTGTAATTTAGATCTTCTGTCCTAAGGGAGTCAAAGAACGGAACTCAGAGCAATGCTTGGATTCTATTATTCTAGATACTTACGCAGTCAAAGTCCTCCATGGAAACATTATCAAACACTATGTCAAGACTAAAAAGGGTCAAACCATTTCTAAAGCGAAGATGCTGTAAGTCTGGGGGAGCGCCACTTCTGCTTGGACCAGGTGGAATTTCCCTTTTTCATAAAAAAGGGGCCAAGAAGGTTAGCTGCCCCTATCATCTCCCAGGGCAACCTTGACCATGTGGTGGCTGAGCAATGGGTAACAGCTTTCCCGCTAAGGACCCCGCCACCATCCCACTATTAGACTCAGCTAAATTAGTATTGCAAATCAAGGGTATTTGTGCCAAGCTAATGGGAATTGGCATCCACATCGGAAAAAGGTTCAAATGAAGTCAATGGCATCAAGCCTTTGGCATTTATGCCAAAAAGCCCCAAATCCTCAGCAACAAAGCCTGATGGGTGTGTACTTTTGGTGAATAAAGCAACTAGTGTCAAAACTTTGGCAAATCTCACTGATGGCATCAGGTCATTGGAAAATGTTGCCGCCAGTTTGAAACCCTCCCCAAAACATCAGAATCTTCATCCAAAAAATCTCACTTGGTCAAATGGACGCCGAGTGACTGGGTGTGGGCACTTTAGGCATCCCAAACTCATTTCTGACCTCTTACAACCCTATGTGGGGTGGCCTTATGAGTTTCCTCCTGCACATTAGTGAGACGCCGTCACTCCAATCGTTGGAACTGTGGAAAATCCACAAATTTTGGCGCCTGTGGATGAAATGGAAATGACTTGGACTGTCATAATTCTTTTAAAGTCAGTTCCAATTAAGTTTGTTTTCCCTTCACTTGAAGTTTGCCAGGTTAGATCAAATCTTTTTTAGTACTAGATGGTCCCAACAGGTTAGATCAAATCTTGAGGGCACAATCCCACGCTTTTCTAAGCTATTCCCTAATCAATTGTTTATTTAAACAGTCATAAAACACATTGAGGAAATTGACGGTTAATTTTTCTTACTTTTAACTCCAATTAAAGCTTCCCCGCACTTGAATCTATTTAAGTTCAAATCTTTCTTGCCAAACCAATGAGACATCTGCAATGAGGCCCAGCGGCCTGCGTATTGACTGGGGTTTCTCAGTTATATTTTTAGCTTTGATCTCCACCCTAATCACTTGAGCCTGTTGTGTCAAGGTCTTTATGGATTTTTCCCCCAATCTCGCAACTCCTTATGCTCCAGCCTATTGGTCCTGAGGTTATAACAGCCTGATTTTTCACTGGGTTGCTTTTACATTTGTGGCTTGTCAGCACTCTGTTGTTACTTATCTCTAAGCCTATTCTAACGCTGTTTGAGCGGCAAACCCTGGCATTCTGGATCGCCTTTTGGGTGCTTTTGCATCCCAACTGGCAGGCCAGTCTAAACTTTATCTACAGTCTTTCTTTATTGATTGACCGTCCATTGTTTCTGCCCATTTCCGCCCTCCCCATCAAATCTTGCGAAGCAGTAGTTACCATCTTCCAGATGAGCGTTCAGTTGTTAGCCTTCCTTCTGTTGTTTGTTTGGTCAATAGCCAATTTTATAAGCAGCTCCCAGATAGCTTTGGAAAATTTTCCTTCTTGGGTAAATTGTTCCATTACCCTCTACTTCCTCTTTGGTCCACCTTAAAGCAGTAACTTCATGATTGGTTCTTCTGACTTGGCTTCAGGTTCTGACCCTGACGTTGAATCAGTATCCATATTGGCTCCAGGGTCAACCGCTGCCCCTGTACCCAAGTTGGTGTTCTCTGGCGCACCTTCTGCAAGTTGACATAAGTCCAGCCTGGAGAGGACATGATTCCACCCCTTGTCTGCTCCAATTTTGCTCCTTCAAAAGAACCTGTTTTTCTCCTGATCTAGTTGCAATCTTGTTGATGTCAGCAGAGTAGACCGTTTTCGCCAATAAACAGAATTCTGCCTTTTTTATTGCCAGTGAAGATCAGTATTGGGGCTATCAGGTGCCCTTTAAGGTCTTGGTCAACACTGTAGCAGCGGGTAACTTCATGAGTCTGGAGTTGGCCCAGCATCTTGATCTAGACCTGGAAGTGGGCTCTGCGGTGATGGTCTCCTCATTGGCCTCCCAGCCATCCTATAAGTATGGCAACCAGTGTTGGGACTAAGAGGTTTAGACCACTTGTCCCTTTAATTATAGTCCAGGACTGTCAGGAAAACAGCAAGATAGAGTTAGACCGTCCTGCCAGTCTAAGTGCCGGAGCACCTGAACGGCAAACCAGAATGACAAAGGCACTGCTGCTGGTATGACGGATATGAAACTGGAAAGGAGATTTGCCAATAACTGCTGGTGATCCAGAATCTCATACAAGCACATAATAAAATACCAGACGAATATGGCCTTTAACCCTGAGGTGTGTGAGTGTCAGCGGATAGGGCGGTTTATTTTTTACCATAAAAAACTGAATTTTAAAAAAATATTTAATGGAAAATTTAAGGAAAAAAATTGACCAAAAATTTTCTTAGTGCAATGCAACTGATTAAATAGTGGTCAATTGATGCGGGGACAAGCTAAGTGGGACCCTCAATTTTGACCTAACTAGCAAATTATTCGGGAATGGGGGCAGATAAGTTCACTGGGAACTGACATCAAAGAATTTGCAGCAGGCTGATGTTGCTGTCAGTTTGACCTTGAACGCTCAAACTGAGGCTCGACTGCATTTCCAACAGTTGGTGCAACAATGTCTGGCCCAATGGAGCAATGGAAATTCCCCAAGGTCACCCCATGTAGGGGCGGTCCTAATTGGTTGGGAATGGGTTCAGGATGCCCAACCTTCCCATGACCAGTTGCTGGGCCATTTGTTCAGTCAAAAGCATTGTGTCAGCCGCAATGCCCAATTTTCTGAAGGAAGCTTTGAACTATCGTCAATGAAGTCCAATGCTGCTACCTGCACGTCAGGGATCATCCCCAACGATTTTGGGAGGTTAATTTTGATGATCACAGTGTTGGCTGAATCAAAACTGTCAGCAATTCCAACTGATGAATCAATCTTCATTCCCTTTGACTATGTGGATTCTGATCATTGGGCTCGTTTCCACTCAATTTTGGACTGATTGACTTCATTTTGGCACAAATTTCCCTGATCAGGTGTACAAGTTTGGGAGAGGTGAATGTGGGCACAGAGGGAGGGATCTAAAGAGGGAGAGCTGTTACCCAGCACTCATCCACCACATGAGCGAGGTCGCCCTTAGTGATGAGGGGTACAGCCACCCTCTTCAGAGCCTTTTACTTGGAAACAGAAAGAGGGCCTGATTGACACACAGGGGACGTTCCCCTGGACTTATATTACTCTTTCCTTTTTCCAAAGGAAGGGCACCACCGGGAAACTGCACAAGGGCAACATTTTTGTGCGCCTTGCGTAGTTTGATCGCCATTACTGTTGCAACCTTTTGGGGGGGCGATGGGGTGGGGTTTGTGAAACTCATCAACCAGCTCTATGCAGTTAGTGCAATACCGAGCCTTAACCCAACTGTTCTAATAAGCCAGATACCCTTTCCAGGCCACTAGATACTGGACTGACCGCCAGGATTTGTGGGACACTGAGATGTTTTCCACCTCGGCTTCTTCTGCATCCTCTATCACAATAGGTTTGGGTTTGGCGGGAATGATCCCCTTGAATGGAGACAACAGAGATACATGGAAGATGGGATGCTGTTTCCAATGAGCTGGCAGTTTCAATCAAAAAGCACCATTGCCCAAGTCTTCTCCACCAGGTGGGTCATGAACATTTGCTGGCAAATTTTTGGGAAGGTACCAGCATCCGCAGGTGGTGAGTGTCCAACATGACGTGAGAACCCATCACAATATTATGACCAGAAAGCCGTTTGCGATCTGCAAACCATTTATAATCATCAATAGCCTTTGTAAGGTGCTCCCATACTAAGGACTGGGTTGAGAAGATATGCTCAATGTGATCTGCGGCAGCAGGAACCTCTGGGCGTATACAAGGACCAACTGAAAAAGAGAGAGTTATAACTTAACGTTGCTTCATAGGGAGAAAACCCTGTAGAGGCATGAGTACCGTTGATATAGGCGAATTGAAAGAGAGGGAGGTCATTGGCCCAAGTATCCTGGGTGGCCAAAGCATAACAGCGCAAATACTTTTCCAAAATTTGGTTAACCCGCTCAGTTTGTCCGTCAGACTGGGGGTGGTAAGCGGTGGAATGACAGGGGTGATTTTTAGGATGGATAAAAGATCATTTCAAATTGTGCTGTAAGCTGGGGTCCACGGTCACTAATGATCTCCTGTGGGAGGCCAAACATCGAGAACACATGGCGTACAAAGAGCTGAGTAGTCTTTTTAGATGTGATCGCAGAAGTACAGGGAATGAAAAGGGAAAATTTGGTGAAGAAATCAACCACCACCATCGCTGCTGTAAACCCATTGGAACAGGAAAGTTCGACAATAAAGTCCACAGACATCAATGTCCATGGACCCTCTGCCTGTTGTAACGGGTGCAGGAGTCCCTTCCTTCCTGAGTGGTCTGACTTTGCCCGAGCATGGGTAATGCAATCAACGATCAAACCCAGAACTTCCTTAGTTAAGCCCACCCAGTTATAGGTTCTCTTGATCAATTTGATGCATTTTTGTTGCCTGGATGTCTGATCATGGGAAGGTCATGATGCGCACGAAATACCTTGGCTCAGAAAAGAGGGGGAACCCAAATTTGTGACCTAAAATAGATGGGCCCCTCCACCAAGGAGTACAGAGAGTGTTTATGATTTTAAAGGGTCGATTGCTCGGATAACTCCACCCTTCAGGGAAGGTCATTTGGTTGGCTAAGACCTGAGCAACAAGTGGGGCGTTAGGGGCAAGGGCGATGGAAGAGATGACGGGGGGAACAATTGACAAAATATGGGCAGCGGGAATCATGGTAATGAGATCCACTTCTTCTAAATCCGTGGGACAGTGGGGGTGTTTCAGCTGAGAAAATTGAGAAGTACGTTAAGCGCACCTTTTACAGATTCATATTTGAAATTGAAAATGCACAAGTCCCAATAGGTTCAGGCTTGCCAATGTGCCAATTTTTGAGGTTTACAGAAATATAAGAGAGCTTGGTGATCCATGCAAACAGTTAGCTCATGCTGGGAACCCTGCAACATGTACCGCCAATGAATCAATGCCCATGCAACAACTGCCAACTCTTTATCATAAGTGGCCCAGGATTGCTCCATAGATGTAAACCTCCAGGAAAAATAGGCGACCGGATGTTCCAAGCCCTCATGCTCTTGGAGCAGCACTGCCCCTACTGCCACTGAGGAAGTATCGCACATGACGATATACAGGTTTGCAGGATCCGCGTGTTTCAGGATGAAAGGGGATAAGAACACTTCCTTGATCAACTTGAACGCCTGCTGGCATTTGGGTGTTCAATGAAACCGTACATTCTTGCCAGTGAGGGGGTGAAGCAGGGCCACCAACTGGGAAAATTTCAAAAAATTTCTTTAGAAAAATGATAGTTCCCAAGAAACTTCATAATTGCTTCTGGATTGTTGGGGTAGGCCATTCCCAAATAGCATCCAACTATTAGGGGGAATTGCAAAGCCATCCTTGAGGATGAGGTTCCCGAGAAAGGTAATTTACTCCTTATAGAACTCACATTTGGAAGGCTTAATGAACAAGCCCGCCTTATGCAAAGCAGCCATGACCGCTTCCAAGTTGATAGCATGTTGTTTGGGAGTCAGGGAGTGAACCAGAATATCACCAATATAAGCAACCGCACAAGTAAACCAGAGGTCACCCAGTACATTATCAATCATTCATTGGAATGTAGCGGGGGCATTCTTTAGCCCAAAGGCATTACACGGAATTGGAAAATGCCTCGCTTCATCCATATTGCTGTTAACCACTCTTGCCCTTCCATTATCTGGATCTGGTTAAAGGCGTTGACAAGATCCAGCTTAGAGAACACCTGAGATTTGGCGATTGCTTGGCTTATCATCTGCTCTAAAGGCAGGGGTAGAAATCGTGAACCGTGACTTTGCTTAAATGTCTGTAATCCATGCAGGGATGGAGGGAACCATCAGCTTTTTTAGCGAAGATGATGGGAGATGCGATTGGCGATGTCTCCTTAAACAGCCACCCTTTTTTCAGCATATTGTTTAACCATGTGTTGAGCACAACCTCCTCCTCTGCTGTGTGGGGATACTACAGGCAGTTGATATTCACCAACTGTACCGTCGTACAGGATCCACAGTCAAAATGGTGTGAGGGGGAGACAGTCTGCCTACTTGGAATTGAAGATATTCTGGTAGTGCATCAATTATTTGGGAAAATTGGAGGGGAGGCCCAAAGGGGATATGAGGGAAGTTATAAAGATGCGGTCTTGATATTTCTTGAGAGTATTAACTAAAGGAAATTATTCCTCAGTTTGATCATTGGCAAAGGACAACATATT
Source organism: Massospora cicadina (assembly GCA_022478985.1). NCBI lineage: Eukaryota > Fungi > Entomophthoromycota > Entomophthoromycetes > Entomophthorales > Entomophthoraceae > Massospora > Massospora cicadina. The sequence continues at coordinate 22,123 of JAKSZP010018939.1, read as the reverse complement.
TGACTCTAAATCAAACTTAACACGTTGCTGATGCCACCAACCAACTCCTAAGATAACCGGGTACACCAAGTTTGGCATTGTTGAGAACTGATCGCAGAAGCTGAACTTGTGTAATGAAAATGTAACTGGTCAGTGAACCAGGTATGAGGTTTGGGAGGCTGACAATGCAACCATCACTGAAGGGCCTGAATCCAGGTCAAGTTCCAATTGTCAAGCCAGTTCAACACTCATAAAATTGCCCATGGCTCTGGTATCCACCAGGGCCTCAAAGGAGACATGATGGGACCCAACACTAATCTTCATGGGTTTTAAGAAGTAAGCAAAGTTCTCTTTATTGGTGGTTGTGGATGAATCCAGTGATACCAAAGAGATGGTAGTGGGGTCAGGGGAAACCGCTAGGTTCATAGGGGAGTAAGCTCATCGAAAGTTGGAATGTCAGATTCTACTGACATGGGCACAATAGCCATGGCAACTATGGGATGTGGATTGGACATTTTGAGTGGTACTAGGCAACATGGCCAGGGTAAATTTTCTTCACAACCTGGTTCAGTTGAAAAGAAGGGGCCATTGCTACGCTAATATCAACAAGGAAGGTGGAAATGGTTAGATATAATAGTTGGTCGATTATGTCAGGCAAACAGCAAGATAGTATTAGATTGGTCTTCCGGCCTAAGTGCCAGAGCACTCAAACGGCAAACCAGAATGCCAAAGGCACTGCTGCTGGTATGAAGGATATGAAACTGGAAAGGAGATTTGCCAATAACTGCCGGTGAGCCAGAAGCTCATACAGGCACATAATAAAATACCAGACTAATATGGCCTTTAACCCTGAGGGGTGTGTGAGTGTCAGCGGATAGGGCGGTTTATTTTTCAACATAAAAAACTGAATTTTAAAAAGTTTTTAATGGAACATTTAAGGAAGAAAAATTGATCAACAATTTTCTCAGTGCAATGCAACTGATTAAATAGTGGTCAATTGATGCGGGGACAAGCTGGGATCAGGACCCTCAATATTGACCTAACCAGAGAATCATTTGAAAAAGGGGCAGATAAGTTCACTAGAACTGACATTGAGGAATTTGGCAGCAGGCCGAGTCACAGTCAGTTTGACCTCAAACGCCTGAACTGAGGCTCAACTGCATTTCCAATGGTTGGCACGATGGCGTCTGGCCTGACAGGCAATGGGAATCCCCCAAGGCCACCCCACATAGGGGTGGTCCCAATTGGTTGGGAATGGGTTTGGGATGCCCAATCTGCCCATGCCCAGTTGCTGGGCCATTCATTTGGTCAAAAGCATTGCATCAGCCACAACGCCCATTTTGCCAGAAGGAAGCTTTGAACTATCATTGATAGTATCCAATGCTGCTACCTGCACGTTGGGGGTCATCCCAGAAAATTTTGGGAGGGGGTTAATTTTGATGATCGTGGTGTTGGCCAAATCAAAATCATTGGTGATTCCAGCTGATGAATCAATCTTTATTCCCCTTTGACTATATGGATTCCATTCATTGGGCTCGTTTCCACTTGATTTCAGAATGTCTGACTTCATTTTGGTGATTCTGGCGCAGATTTCCCCAATCAGGTGTAAAAGTTTGGGAGAGGTGATTGTAGGCACAAGGGGAGGGATCTGAAGAGGGAGAGTTGCTACCTAGCGCTTGTCCACCATGCGGGTGAGGTCGCACTGGGTGATGAGGGGTACAGCCACCCTCTTTGGAGCCTTTTACTTGGAAATGGAAAGAGGGCCCAGTCAACACACAGGGGATGTTCCCCTGGAATTGCAAGGACACCCAAAGTTCCTGGGTGCTAGATCTTACATTTGTGCTTTTCTTGCCTTAAAAGTTTTTCCTCAAGTTAATATCCCTGGAGTCGTTAATCTTAACTATTAGATTTTCCCTAATTTAATAGAGTAGGCCTATTTAACTTAAAATGACTAAAAGAGAGTAATATTATTTGCTTAGAATCAAAAATAAGAGGAGATCAGGGGGGTTACCCAGCCCATTTACAAGCGGTCTAAGCTAAGATCTGTAAGTAGTACAAATTGGGGGCTTCTGCAGCAGGGTTTAGTCATCTCTTTCAAATAAGATTTGCTTGCTGCATAAATTGGGTTTGAACCTCAAAATTATGGGTTTTTGTAGAGGAGAGTGTCCATAACTCTCCTGTTCCCATAGTGGCAGTGCGCGGTGCATCAGGCCAACGCCAGGGAACTAGCCATTAGTGCCAACGTGATTAGAGCCCAGCAGAGGGTGCTGGAGTAATAACCACATAGGCATACAATTGCAAACTTTATAAAAAACCCTTTAAGGGCGAAGCGGTGCATATATCAAATGGGGCTAAGCGGCCCAGGTTGGAGGGATTCTGGGTGGACAAACGGTGCACAAGGGGAGAGCTGCATGGTACTTGCAAGGGCAAGTGTAATGGAGTGTGAGACCTCCTTGAAGAGGCTCACACACAGGAGCGTTCAGAATATCATAAAATTAAAATAATGTAGATGGGGTAAAGGTTTATTTGGGAAGTTGACCAACAAGGAATGTTGGTCAGAGAAAGTATTTAAGGTCAAGCGGGGAAATAGGGGTTATGTCACAGTGGGCCAAGCACTGACTCACCAATAGGGCAACACTGCCATCTGAGTTGGTTGAATAGGCCAAAACTGACTTCACTTGAGTGATCAACTGAAGTTGAATCTGACCCAAGCGCGTTATTTTGAAAATGGAATGGGTTTTGAAACCCCGCTCCTCAACAAACTGAATTGAACTATCCATGTTCATTCAGTAAATCATTTGTTTTAACGCCTGGCTCAACGTCAGAGGCTGGGCGTTTGGCATACCACTAGTCCCAACCTGGGCATATTTTTCCCAGACCCAGCGCTGGTCTAGGGTGTTCTTCAATCTGGGAGGCCCTGTAGCTTCACCTTTTGGGCCTCCAAACGCCCAGCCTTATCTTTGGGGTTGGTCCCCACTATTATGTCATGTTCACATGACATTACCCTCTCCTCCCAATGGGGCTCAACCCCCCCTCCAGGGGCTTACGCCAGGGAAAAGTTCTTGTGGGCAGGAGTCAACTTCATGGCAGCGACGTTTAGTTTAGGTTGGGATCTGGCAGTCTGGGGAAAACACTGGTGGAAGGCGTCAATCAGTTCTTGGGCATGCGCACAGTCGCGCGCTGGAACCCAACTGTTTTCTGCAGTGGCAAAGCCCTTCCAGGATAACAGGTACTCGAGTCTTCTTTTAACGCGGCGTGAGGCAACTATTTCTTCCACCTTCCACTCTGATGCCCCATCCACGAGATAGGCTTCAGGAGTCTCTGGTGGGGGGCCCTTGAACAACGTCAGTTTGCTCTCATGAAACACCAAGAAGTTCCAGAATGAGGGGGGAGATTTAGCTGGTATGAGGCATGGCCCACCTTTCTAACAACGCGGTAGGGCTCAATCCTCTTTGGTCCCAGCTTCTTACATGGCTGCTTGATTGGGATATTACGATCATCAAGCATCACGAGATCCCCTTCATTGTATGCGGAACCCACTCGGCGCTTCCCATCAGCATTCTACTTATATACCTACATAGTCGCCTCCAAGCTTGTGGAAACCCCCTGGTGGACCTTCTTGATTGTCTTGGCAAAGTCCACCACCGCCCTAACCTTTGACCCACAACTGGGCTCCATGTTAAAGGCGGGGTTAAAGCCATGGCTGAAAAATGGGCAACATCTGGTTGATGAGTGCAAGGTATTGTTGTAGTTAAACTGAGCCATGGGAAGGTGAGAAGCCCAATATGAATGATCTGCAGCGGTGTAACACCGCAGAGACTGTTCTAAGCACTGGTTCACTCGTTCCGTCAGCCCATCTGATTGGGGATGATAGGCAGTTGAACGGCAAGGGCAAAATCTGAAGAGTCTTACACAACTCTTCCCAAAAAATGGAGGTAAACTGAGGGCCCTGGTCACTGATAATTTCTTGGGGAACCCCATGTAGCGCAAACACATGAATAACGAAAAGCCTAGCCATCTCAGCTGCGGTTATGGTGGTTCTGCAAGGAATAAGGTGGGCAAACTTTGTTTTGGTCCACCACTACCATGATGGCATCATAACCATCCAAGACTGGTAACTCCACAATGAAAGCAACAGAGATGGAAGTCCAGGGCCAATCAGCCTTCTGTACTGGTACCAACAACCCTGCTACAGGTTGACGATTGGGTTACATCTGGTTGCTTACCAGGCACTCCTTACAATAACTGCCCACCTGAGCTGGCAAGCCCTTCCAATTGTATGTGCGACGTATCTACTCCAAGGTCTTTGCTTTCCTCAAATGACCAATGGTGATTCCATCATGATGGTTCTGAATGATGTCCAGGAGCAGTGGTCCAGCTGGTATTCAAAGGAATCCCTGGAACCACACCATCTCACCCTTTACATGATAACACCTGGATAGATCCTCTTGATTCGAAGCACTCTTAGCAAGTACCATGGCATATTCGCCTGACAGCGGCTGAGAGAGGACGACCTTTCTGAACATACCATATTCCTCTGAGTTATTCAGAGGTGAAAGAGCTGGCCCGTTAGCCAGGGGAGAGGGAAGTAGCGAAGAACTTTAATTGGAGGGATCATAACCTAGGTGTTGTGCACTTCTACCTTCTTGAGATCAGGGGCTAAAGCAGGGTTGTGGCTCAAAGCATCCGCCAAACTATTATACTTGCCCTTGGTGAACTCATACATGAATGCAAATTGGGCAAGGGTCTCATGCCATGGGTCTGCTATGGGGTTAGGGCATGAGGCGCGCGGTAGTACAGCAAGGCACGGTGGTCTGTATGTACACTGAATGGTCGGGTAGAGCCAAGCAAATGGTGACGCCAATAAGCCAGCGCCTCCACCACTACCAGTAACTCCTTTTCATAAACGGCGTAATTCAACTCTGGCAAAAACATCTTCCTAGAAAAATATCCCACCGGATGCTCTATCCCATCTTCACCTATTTGTAACAAGGCAACCGCTATGGCGAAGTTGGAGGCATCAGTTGACACAATGAACTCCTTGGAAGGGTTGACATGGCGAAGAACAGTCGTGGACAACAGGTTGCACTTCACTGCTTGGAAAGCATTCTCCAAAGTGGGGGACCACTAAAGCACCTTGGCACCGCTAGCCTTGTATAGGGGGGCCGCCACCTCAGACAGATTGGGAATGAACTTCTTGAGAAACGTGCACGTCCCCAAAAAGCTCCTTGATTCCTTAACTGAGGTGGGGGTAGGCCACTCACAGATCGCCTTCTCCTTGTCTGGAGTTATCATGTGTCCTTGGTCAAACATGACGTTGCCCAGAAACGTGACCTGGGACTTAAAAACTCGCACTTTGATATTTTCAACTTAAGGCTGGCTGCCTTTAACCGCTATACCACATGCCGAGGGTGAACCATATGGGACTCCTGATCAGGGGAAAACACCAGAATATCATCCATGTAGGCGTCCGCGCATACCCCTAACAGGTCCCCCAACGCAGCATCAATGAGGCGTTGAAAGATGGCAGGGGCATTCTTAAGCCCAAAGGGCATGACCCAAAACTGGAAGATCCTTTTTCTGGTACATAATGCAGTCAACCACTCTTGTCCCTTTTTAATCCAAATCTGATTAAACGCGTTGAGGAAATCCAACTTGGAGAAGACCTTCGCCTTCTCCACATAGCGTGCAATCTACAAATCCAAAGGGATGGGATGGAGGTCTGGTACAGTAACATTGTTAAGGTTACCATAGTCTACGCATGGGCGTAAGGTACCATGAGACTTCTCCACAAAAAGTGGGGGGGCATACAGGGGAGGTACGCTGAAAAATCGCACCCTTGACTAACTGTTCCTTTACCCACACATCCAATGCCTCCTCCTCCCAGACAGTCAATGGGTAAATAGGGGAGAGAGATATGCACCAGATCTACCATGAGCTTGAAGTCATAATCAAGCTCAGAGTGCTCAGGGAGTGCGTTGGCAGATGCTGCATCAAAAGAGGATTCCAAACCCTCCAAGCAAGAAGGTATAGGAATTTCCTCTGAGGGCTTCTGCATTGAGGCAAGGCGATAAGGGATACGGTGGGTCCAATGGGACAACTTTACTGGGGCGTTTTCTTCTGAAAAAGGCACAACAAATGTGCGACCATTCTTCATGGTGAGGGACAAAAGTATTCTCCTTCAGGTTAGTTCTAATGTCAAAATTCCGCCACCACTCCGCACCCAAAATAATAGGAAAGAGGAAGTTTTTGATCGCACTGAAGTGATCAGACAAGTGGTACTTGCCAACCTGATAGTCCACTGTCCCAATGATCTTCAGGGTGAAAATCCCTTGGGACGCCCCTCCTCTAACCACATCACCTGGCAAGTAACTCAGCCCAAGGTAGTCAGCTAAGTACTGGTCATATAGTTTCCAGAAGCGCCAGTATCCGCCAAAAAGTAGTGGTGAGCTCCCCTAAAGGAGAGGAGAGGGTGGCAGTCAATAGAAAATAACCAGAATGGTCTTTATCTATTAAAGACAATGACAATACTTCACCAAAAATTTCTTCTTCTGGCTCAAGAATGTCAACAGAACCTGTTTTGGAATCAAAAAGGGGGAGGGATATTTGGTCATTCTTAATACTGAGGCCAAATACCCCACCATGCCTTCTGCAGGTGCATATACCTTGTCATATCCAAAACGAAGTTCCTTCTCCACCTCCTGAGTGCACTGGATCATGGTAGAGGTCAACCGTGGGTTCTCAGGGGTAATTTGATACACAAGAATAGGGTCCTTATCCAAGCCATATGAACAAATAAAAAGTTCAGAGATAGAGTCCAGGGCTCCGTTATAAAACGCGTTTTTAGATGTGAATGACTCTATCCCTGAAACCATGACAGAATGCCCAACGTTATCCAAGGCCAACACCCCCAGGACCATCTGCGCCAAATACGCCGGCATCATCTGAATGTGCTGGCGAGGGAAAATTCATTTATCTGAATGTATTTTAATAAACTTGGTGGAAAGTTGGGGAATCACAACTTTTGGACATCGAAGCATCTGAATCCACTAGGTACAAACATGAAGGGTGGATACTTTACAGTTGGAGGCAACCATAATAACGCCGAGTTGCTCCAACCTTCAGGAAAAAGAGGAAGCAGCAGTGCAGCTAATGACAGCCAGATCCCACAGCTGATGGCCACTGTCTCCATCTCAGAAAAATTTCACATGGAAAAGTTCATGCACATAAGAAAATTGAGTTGGTTGACTAATGTAAGGAGAGTGTCTATAACTCTCCTGTTCCCATAGTGGCAGTGCGCGGTGCATCAGGCCAACGCCAGGGAACTAGCCATTAGTGCCAACGTGATTAGAGCCCAGCAGAGGGTGCTGGAGTAATAACCACATAGGCATACAATTGCAAACTTTATAAAAAACCTTTAAGGGCGAAGCGGTGCATATATCAAATGGGGCTAAGCGGCCCAGGTTGGAGGGATTCTGGGTGGACAAACGGTGCACAAGGGGAGAGCTGCATGGTACTTGCAAGGGCAAGTGTAATGGAGTGTGAGACCTCCTTGAAGAGGCTCACACACAGGAGCGTTCAGAATATCATAAAATTAAAATAATGTAGATGGGGTAAAGGTTTATTTGGGAAGTTGACCAACAAGGAATGTTGGTCAGAGAAAGTATTTAAGGTCAAGCGGGGAATAAGGGGTTATGTCACAGTGGGCCCAAGCACTGACTCACCAATAGGGCAACACTGCCATCTGAGTTGGTTGAATAGGCCAAAACTGACTTCACTTGAGTGATCAACTGAAGTTGAATCTGACCCAAGCGCGTTATTTTGAAAATGGAATGGGTTTTGAAACCCCGCTCCTCAACAAACTGAATTGAACTATCCATGTTCATTCAGTAAATCATTTGTTTTAACGCCTGGCTCAACGTAAGAGACTGGGCGTTTGGCACACCACTAGTCCCAACCTGGGCATATTTTGCCCAGACCCAGCGCTGGTCTAGGGTGTGCTTCAATCTGGGAGGCCCTGTAGCTTCACCTTTTGGGCCTCCAAGCGCCCAGCCTTATCTTTGGGGTTGGTCCCCACTATTATGTCATGTTAACATGACAGTTTTTGGTGATTGATATGTGACACATTAGTTGGGGATTGTCCCTGATGTCAAGAGGGCTAGAAATTCTTTGGGGATATCCCCAATAATGGTTTCAGCTACTTTGACGGCTGGGTTTTGATTCCCATCATCTACCTCATCCAAATCTACAATTTGGGTAAAAAACCAAAAAAGCCCCCTATAGATCTTGGCGTAGGGGGAAAAAGGATGGAGAAAAATGACCATGTACGCGATTTACCACAGTACCATGAACAACCTCTACAGTTGAGTGTTTGTTATCCTGCTTATAAATGACTTTTTAGGGCCATGACCCATTGGTGCCCAATTTATTATTATGAACTCACAGCTTATGGTGGTAGAAAAGGACTAGGTCACCCAGCTGGAAGGTGTGGAGAGGTTCTTGTAAAAATCTAAACCGACTTGTTTATCTACTAGTTGTAGCAGATAAGTTCTCAGAAGCTAGAGCCTGGAGTTAGATTGTTTCATTAGAAATGTTTGCAAAGTAACCTCAGTAGCATCAGAGAAAGCTTTATCCAAAATGGAATGCACTTAGGAAGGCATATAAAATTTCTTCCATATAAAGCCTGAAGGAGACAAATGAATTATTTGGTGATAGCTTATTCTGTAGGCCAGAATCGCACTAGGCAAATATTGAGGCCAATGAAGAGAGTCAGTCATGGCCTTTTCTGGAGGGTAACAGTTAGGGTACCAATCGCCCACTCTGCCATTCCATTGGTTGCAGGATGGCATGGAGTGGAAAATACATGGGAGGATCCCATCATTTCTGCTAAATCTTTCACCAGTGATTATTGGAAGTTTTGTCCATTATTGGAGAGAATTATGTTAGGGTACTCATACTGGGTGATAATTCAATTATATAAAAATGTGGCGGTAACCTTTTCAAAAGTGGATGGTAGTGATGCAGCTTAAATCACTCAGTTAAATGATTCACGGCTAGAAAGAGGAACCAATGACCATTAGAGGCTTGAGGGAGAGGTCCCACAACATCAATGCTAATAGTATGGAAGGGTTCACAAGGTGGTACCACTGGATGTTGAGATTGAGGATTAAGTCATTCTTGACTTTTACATACCAGGCAGGACTTTAATACATCCTGGATTGAAACAAGCATTCCTTCCTAGGAGCATTGAGTATTGAGCCACTGGTAGGTTTTAAATTTCTCATGGCTGACTTGCTAATGTACCTCCAATATGACGTCTGTTCAAGCCAAAGGTCGTACATATGGTAACCATTTTTGGGACAAGAGTTTGTAAAGTTGGCCACTTTTTGACTTTAAGATCAGAAGAACTTTTTCTAATTCTTTTTGAAGGGCCAGGGATTTGTCTTTACATAGCTGCAATTAAGTTAGGAGGTCATAGAGTCAATCCTCTTCAGGGTCAGATATAGTTAATAATGGAAGTGTAAGTCCTGAGGAACGTCCCCTCCGCTTAGACCAGGTGGTGTTCCCTATCCCTACAAAAAAGGTCCAAAAAGTGCAGCTGTCCCTCTCATCTCACAGAGAGATATCACCCATGTGGTAGATGAGTGATGGGTAACAGCTCTCCCTTTGAAGATCTAAAACCTGTTCCTGAAATTACCTCCTCTGAATTAGTTTGGTAAATTGGAGAAATTTGTGTTGAAATACTTGAAAGCCAGCACCCCCTTGGGCCTAAAAGTTCTTATAAACTCAATGGAAATGAGCCCTCAAAATCAAGGTCTGGAAGCCTTAAACCCTCAGCAATGAACCCCGATGGGCACACACATTCAGTAAATGGAGAAACAAGTGTCAAATTCTTGGAAAAAATCGCCAATGGCATCAGGACATTGGAAAACATTGTCGTTGGTTTAAAACCTGCCTCAAAAACATTGGGGACAAATCCCAATGGGCATGTACCTTCTGAGAAGAATGTGTCCAGTGTCAAATCCTCAGTTAAACACGCCAATGGCATCAGGCCATTGGAAAATGTTGTCATTGACTTGAAAACTTACCTCAAAAACTTTGGGAACTAAGCCTGACGGGCATGTACCTTTTAAGATAAATGTGCTTAATGTCAAATCTTTGGTGGAACTTGCTGATGGCACTGGGCCATCATCAGAAAATCTCTGCTAGTTCAAAATCCTTTCTTAAAATGTTATAATCATCATTCAATAAATCTCAATTGGCTGAACGGATGCCAGAGCAACCAGGTGTGGTCGGGTTGGGTATCCCAAACCCATTTCTTACCTCTTGGGACCACCCCTATGTGGGGTGGCCTTGAGAGGTTCCTATTGCCCGTCAGGTGAGACAACATTGTGCTAACCATCAGAAACACGGTAAACCTACAATTTTAGGTATCTGAGGTCATACTGACAGTGAATCAGACCACTAATGACTCTTTCAAAGTTAGTTCAATGTTAAATTCTTTTTCTTTCACCCTCACTCAAAGCTCTCCAGGTTAGGTGAATCTTTGAAGGCCCTAATCCCAAGTTTTTAAGCTATTCCACAAACCAATTATCTAATTAAAAAGTCATAACACAATTTGAAAATTGACAGTTGAATTTCTAATTCTAAATTTCAATAGAATTCCATACCCAAAATTCAATTTCTTTCGCTATGACAAAAATTAAACCTCCCATTCCAATCTCAATTTTCCCTGCACCTAAATCCACAGGCCCAGGGGCCATGACATCCTGGTTCAGCAGGGTTTTTCTCACTATTGGACCTTGTGGAGCTCGCTGGTCAATTTTCTTATTACACAATTTAACGTCGTTCAGATAGCAGCGCCTCTGGCGTTTGGGCTTGACTTCTGGGTGTCCAGGCATCCAGACTGTCAGGCCAGTCTACCTTTATCTTCCGCCATTATGACATAATCAACCTTCCAATGTTTCTAACCATTTCCGCCCTCCTCGTTGAGATGAGCGACGCAGTGGTCACCATACTTTTTATAAATGATCAGTCATTAGTCTGCCTTTGGTTGATTGTCAGGTTAATTGCCAATTTTGTAAGCAGTTCTCAGATGGCTTTGGAAAATATCCTTCTTGGTTAAATTGTTCCATCACCCTTTACTTTTCCCTTATTCCACCCTCAAAATGGGAACTTCATGATTGGATTTACCAACTTGGCCTCAGGTCCTGTTCCTGATGCTGAATCAGTATTTCTTTTGGTCCCAGGTCCTGAAGCCACCCCTGAGTCCAAGTTGGTGTGATCTGGCTCACCTATCTTCGCAATTTCTTTTGGTATCTGCAGAAATAACCATATCTGCCAATAAACAAAATTCCGCCTACTTTTTTTTTACCAGTAAAAGTAAGTATTGGAGTTCATCAGGCGCCTTTGGGGCTTTAGTTGATACTAGAGCTGCGGGTATCTTTATGAGTATGAAGTTGGCTCAGCAGCTTGACCTTAACTAGACTTAGGTCCTGCAGTGATAGTCGCCTCTTCATTATCTCAGCAATCCTATAAAGTATGGCGCCCAGTACACTTCTCAGTTCAATAGTTTAGTTTTTTTCGCTTCTCAGCTATGCCTACCTTGTGTTTCCAATAATTTTGGATGTGGGTTGGTGGCGTTGACAGCATGTGAGAATTCATCTTGAATCTAACATGCTGTTGTTTTTCAACGGTCAGGTGGAGGGAGAGCTCTCCTTACTGGATACTCTTACCAAAAGTCAAGTTTGTGGATCTGTTACATTCCTTGTTTCTCCCACAGGTCTTCCACCTTATTTTCCTATGGAGGTGATGAATTAGCATAGTATCTTTAATCCTGAGGGTGGACCGCCTTCCTCCACATATGAAATTCAAATTGGGAATTCTGAAAATGGTGCAGGTGGTTAACATAAACTGCTCACTGTACCACAAACAGCGGAGGAGGAAATTTCCCTCAACGCATGGTTAGATGACATGCTCAAGAAGGGTTGGTTGTTCCAAAAGACAACCCCTGTTTTCTCTCCCATTGTCTTTGATAAAAAGGAAGATGGTTCCCTTTGTCCCTGTGTGGATTACAGCCACCTTAACAAGATCATTGTCCATGATCTCTACACACTTTCTTTGAAACAGACAATCAGCCAAGAGATTGCAAAATTGCTCATGTTTTCAAAAACTTGATCTGGGTAATGCCTTTAATCAAATTCAGGTGATGGAAGTCAGGAATGGCTTACCACTATCTGGACAAAACGAGGCATATTCCAATTTGAGTGATGCTTTTCAGGTTAAAGAATGAGCCCGCAATATTCTAAAGGATGATCAATAGTGTGCTGGGTGATCTCCAGTTCAACTGCGCAGTCACATATTGACAATATCTTGGTACACTCCCCTACTCCCTAACAACATGCAAAGGACTTGGAGATGGTAGTGACTGTCTTGCATAAGGTGGGCCTGTTTGTCAAGCTCTCAAAATGCGAGTTTTATTGGAAAGTCATCTTTTTGGGAAATCTTGTCTTGAAAGATGGCTATGCTATCCCTCCTAGCAAATTGGATGCTATCTGAGAGTGGCCTACTCCAATGACGCAGAAGCAATTGAGAAGCTTCTTGGCCACCATCATATTCTTGAAAAAGTTTTCTCCCACCCTATCCCAGTTAGCAACCCACTTCATTTGCTCACAGGTAATAATGTCCTCTTCCATTAGACGCCTGAGTGCCAGTGGGCATTTGAGTCAATTAAAGAGGTGTTCTTGTCAATCTCCATCCTAAAACACAAAAGACCGATACAGACCCTATGTCATTGCATGTGATACATCATCCGTTGTGTTTAGGGCCATCTTGCTACAGGAGAATGATGGGTTGGAACACCTAGTTGCTTACTTTTCCCACAAGTCTCTTTCACTGAACAGTCCTGGGCTATCTATGATAAGGAGATGGAAGCCGTAGTGTGGGCCTTGACCCATTGGCGGTATCTCTTGCAGGGCGCTCAGCATGAGTTAACAGTGTGCACAGATCACCAAGCCCTTCTTATTTCCGAAAGCCCCAGAAGTTGACACACAAGCAGGCCTGAACCTACTTGGATTTGTGTAGCTTTAAGTTCAAGTATGAGTTTTTAGAAGGAGCGTTGAATGTTCTTCCTGACTTCATAATTTGCAATCCCGCACATTGTCCTGTAGACTCAGATGAGGTAGAACTTGTCACAGTCATTTCCCCACCCAAATCTTATCCATTGTTCCTCCTGTGGTTTTGGCAGCAGATTTATCTCCTGACGCGCCAATAACCTCCCAGGTTTTAGCAGCGCAAATGGCATGTGCTGAAGGGGTGGACCTTCTGGAACGGTTGTCCCTACCTGCTTCAAAACATTACTTGTAATCTCTGACCAAGGGACTCATTCAATTTTGTTTGCAGGTTTGGGTTCCTCCCCTTCTTCAAGCTGAAGCGATTCAGGCTCATCATGATCCTCCCGCCATTGGTAATCCAGGAAATAAGAAGCGTATTGACTTAATCAAGTGTACCTATAATTGGGCAAGCTTGTCAAAGGATGTTCCAGCCTGGATTACAGACTGTGTGACTTGCACACAAGCCAAGTCAGATTGGTCTGGAAAGAATGGTCTACTTCACCCCTTACAGCAGGCAGAGGGTCCATGGACATTGGTGTCCTTGGACTTTATTGTTAAATTTCTCAGTTTCAATGGGTTTACAGCAGTGATGGTGGTTGTCGACCACTTCACAAAATTTTCCCTATTCATCCCATGCTCTTCCGCTATCACTTCTGAGGAAACTGCCCGTCTCTTCATGCGCCTTGTGCTTTCTATGTTCGTCCTTCCACAGGAGATTATCAGCAACTGTGGGACCCAGTTTACGGCTCAATCCTGAAATGAGCTCTTGATGATCTTGGAAATTATGCCCTTTCATTCCACTGCATATCATCCCCAGTATGATATAAAAACTGAATGGGTAAATCAGATCCTGGAGTAGTACTTGCGGTGCTACGCCACAGCTGCTCAGGATACCTGGGCGATGACCTTTCTCTCGCTCAGTTTTCATATAATAAAAGAACGCATGCCTCCACTGGGTTTCCCATACAATGCAACCTTGGGGTACACCCCTCATTTTCAGTTACCTGTACCTTTTCCCAGAGGTACCGCGACCGCCAACATGCCCAAAATATTTGGGCCACACAGTCCTTGGTTTGGGAGCATCTATCCAAGGCTATAAATGATTACAGACGGTTTTCAGATTGGAAGCAGCTCCCAGCGCATGAAATAAAAATGGGTTTGTATGTTATGCTTTACATTCACCATTTGCAGATGCAGGTGCCCTCGCATAAGTTTGCAACTAAACTCTTGGGTCCTCACTTGGTGGAGGAAGATTTGGGTAATAGAGCTTTCATTTTGAGATTGCTACCTCACTGGAAGCAATACTCAGTCTTCCATGTGTCTCAGTTGTCCCCGTTAAGGAGGTTAATTTCCTTAGATTCAAAAAATATTTTGATTGGGAGTGCAGAGGAGGCTGAAGTAGAGGGCATCCTGGCATCCCGCAAATTGTGGTGATCTGTACAATATCTCATTTCTTGGAAAGGCTATTCAGCCTAAGAGAACAGTTGGGTCAGAGCCCAAGGTTGTGGAGACTGCTTGAAGCTGGTCAAGGCTTTTCATGCCACCCACCCAGAAGCTTCTCCTCCTCCCCTGAAAATTGCTACTTTAATGGCGATCAAGTTGCCCAAGGCTCACAAAAATGTGACCCTCACTCAGTTACCCGGTGGTGGCGCCCCCTTTTGTCAAAAGGGAAGGTTAATGTAAGTTTGGGGGAGCGTCCCCTGCCTATACTGGGTGGTGTTCGCATTGCCTACAAAAAGGTATGAGAAGGGCAGCTGTCCCTCTTGTCACACAGGGCAATCTCGCCCATATGGTATATGAGCAATGGGTAACAGCTCTCCATTTGAAAATACCACCACCTGCCCTCACAATTGTCTCCATTAAATTAGTAGGGCAAATTAGGGAAGTTCGCGCTGAAATACTTGAAAGATGGCACCCCCATGGGCCTAAAAATTCCTATGAAGTCAATGGCAGCGAGCCCTCAAAATCAAGGTCTGGAAGCCTTAAACCCTCAGCAATGAATCCCGATGGGCACACACATTCAGTAAATAGAGAACCAATTGTCAAATTCTTGGAAAAACTCGCCAATGGCATCAGGACATTGGTAAGCGTTGTTGGTTTGAAAACTGCATCAAAAACTTTGGGGACAAACTTTAAGGGTCGTGTACCTTTTCAAAAAAATGTGTTCAGTGTCAAATCCTCAATTAAACACGCCAATGGCATTAGGCCATAGGGAAATGTTGTCATCAATTTGAAACTTACCTCAAAAACGTTGAGCAATAAAGCCTGACGGGCATGTCCCTTTTAAGACAAATATGCTTAATGTTAAATCTTTGGCGGAACTCACCAATGGTACTGAGTCATTGTCAGAAATTGCTGCTAGTTAAAAATCATCCCCTCAAATATTAGAATCGTCATTCAATGAATCTTGATTGGCCAAACAGATGCCAATGTGACCAGGTCAGCGTGTTGGGTATCCCAAACCTGTTTCTAACCTCTTGGGACTTCCCCTATGTGGGGTGGCCTTGAGAGGTTCCTATTGCCCGTCAGGTGAGATGCTGCCACACTAACCATTGGAAGCGTGGTAAAAGTGTAATTTGGGCATCCTAGGTCAAACCAACAGAGACTTGGCTTGCTCTGACTCTTTCATAGTCAGTTCAAATTAAATTATTTTTCTATTCCCCTCACTTGAAGTTTGCCATTTTAAGAGAATCTTTATGGGCACCAAGCACAAGTTTTTCTAAGCTATTTCCCAATCAAATTGCCTATTTAAGCAGTCATAAAACACTGAGAGAATTGACAGCTGAATTTATAATTTTAAAATTCAATAAAATCCCATATACCCAAAATTAAATTTTATTTCTTATGACAAAAAAATTAAACCTCCTAAACCAATCTCACTTTTCCCTGCATCTAAACCCACGGGCCCAGGGGCTATGACAGCCTGGTTCGTTGCAGGGCTTTTTCTCACAATGAGACTTTGTAAAGTTCGCTGGTCAAATTTCTCATTACACAATTTAACTTCGTTCATGTAGCAGAGCCTCTGTCATTTGGGCTTAAATTCTGGGAGTTTGTTCATCCAGACTGGCAGTCCAGTCTAAACTTTATCTGCCGCCATCATGACAGGAAGCTATTATAGGCAATCCACATTCTGGTGTATTGGCCCTAGTCAATAAATAATGAAAAAGTTTTAGTTTTGAAGCTTTATCACCCATTGGGCTAATCCCCCATCAGGATCCTTCATTTTCTATAGCCATTGTAAGGAAGCATGGTCAGTAATTATGGTGAAAAGTTTCTAATATAAATAAGGTTGGGAATTCTTGATAGCCAGTAGTACTTTCAAGCATTTGCTTTCTTTAATGCTATATTTGCGTCCAGCTCTGGTTAGAGTTTTGCTGTAGTAGGCAATAAGATGGTCTACTAAGTTCTTGTAATGCTGAAAAGTATGGCTCCAATGGCTATATTGCTAGCATCAGTAAAGAAGAGAAAAGGTTTGTTAAAATTAGGATTTATAAGTACTGGTGAATGAGAGAGAGCTGAGCGTAATAGGTCAAAGGCCTGCTGTTGTTCATCTTTCAACTGGAAGGGTACCCCTTCTTTCAGTAACTATAAAAGAAGCTCAGAGATGTCAGCAAAGTGGGAAAAAAACTGGCGATAATATCCCACCCCCCAAAAACTTGTACATCTCATAGGGATTTAGGGGGACAGTTTGGAAATAGCCAGGACCTTGTCCAATGGGGATTTTCAGGTTTCCCTACCTTATGACCTAGAAAATCCATTTTATTCTGAAAAAAGGAGCATTTTGATGGCTTTAGTTATCAAAGCTTAACATAACTGATGAAAAATTTCCTGAGATAATCTATGTGTTTGGTAAAGGCTCTCAAAAAAACAGTAATATTGTTAAGATAAAATAGCATACAAGACCATTTTAAATCACTAAAAATTTCATCCATGGTGCGTTGTAAGGTTGCAGGGACGTTACATAACCCCTGCGCATTTGAGTAGGCTCAAACAATTTTTCACTTGAGATGAGGGCTCAGATTAAAAATTCTCTGGCAAACAAAAGACTTACCAGTAACCACTGGTGAGATCCATAGATTGAAAAATAGTGGGAACCCAACATCAAGTGCAAGGAGTCATCTATACGCGGCAATGGACAGTTATCTTTTCTTGTGATTGAATTGAGGCTGCAATAATCCATGACAACACGGTGGCTACCATCCTTTTCCAAATTAATAAGAGTGGGGAAGCCCACGGGCTTTTAGAAGGCATGAGTAACCCAGCTTCCAACAGTTACTGTATCTCTAGTGCCACTTGAGCTTCCTCAAAGTTGGATTTGCAGTATGACTGGGAATTGAACGGAGGATAAGCCTCAGTCTCAATATGGTGAATTACTTCGGACATTTTCCCATAGTCACTTGGTCCAGAGGAAAAATTATTTCCATACTACTTAGGGAGCTCTTTGATGTTCTGCGTTTTTAAGGGTAAGATTATCCCCAATTCTACTTATGAACAGAGCTATGGGGATTAAGGCATCAAAACCTAAACCTTTTAAAAAGCCAAAACAACTCACATTGGCAATATTCTAAACGAGACATAATTTTACATAAGCAATAGGGGCATACTGAGTTACTTGTAGGGTTTGGTTCATTATATTCTCTAATAAGATACAGATAGATTTCCCGTAGGCAGGATCCAAAATCACTGGGCAGGTCAACACTTCTCTGACTGAAGGGTTTGGGCGTCCACTTAGCTTCAAAATTAGATTAAGAGGGGCGAAAATCTTGATCCACGCATCCACAATCACATGTGATCCAGAGGGTATTGTATAAAATGGGGGGTGTTAGACCAATGGAAGATGAAGTTTGATTGGCCTGCCAAATGGGATGCAAAGGCACCCAAAGGGCGATCCAGAAATTCCAGAGGCATTGCCACGAAAATGATTAAAAAGTTGGTTGGGATATGATTGACAAAGGAGCGCCAACAGGCCATAAATGAACCAAACATTTTGGTAAAGAAACCAGCTATTGTAGCACCAAGGACAATGCATGGGCATAAGGAGCAGCAAGATTTTGGGGAAATTCATGGAGACCTTGACATAATAAACCCAAATGACTGAAAAGAGAGCCAAAGTTATTAATTTGGCTGGGATGAGCCAGTTAATGCAAGGCTCATGGGGATTCATTGTAGGTACCAGGGGGTTTGGCAAAAAATATTGAACTTAAATAAATAGAGTTTGTGTTTAGGAAGATTCTTAAAAATCTAAAAATAAGAAAATTGACCTTAAATTTCCTCAGTGTGTTTTGACTGCTTAAATAGATGATCAATTTGGGGAATAGTTTAAAAAAGCTTGGGATTGGGGCCTTCAAGATTCGGCTAACCCAGCAAACTTCAAGCAAGAGGGGGAAAACGAATTTAATTAGAACTGACACTGAAAATATCATCATGGGTGAGTCACTGTCAATTCATCCACGGATGCCCAAATTGCCAATTTTTTTCAGTTCTGAAGACTGGAGTGACGGCATCTCACCCAGTGGGCAGCAGGAACCTCCCAAGGCCACCCCACGTAGGGGCAGCCCCATGAGGTCAGGAAAAGGTTCAGGATGGCCAACCTACCTGCACCTGGTCGCTCCAGCATCCGTTTTACTAAGCGAGGAATGTTGGACGTGGTTTTGATGCTTCCAGTAGGGGTTTCAAACTTGCAGCAGCATTTTCTGATAGCCTAATGCAACTGGCAAGATTTGCCAAAGATTAGCACTAAATGCTTTATTTGCTAGATGTTTGCGCACATCAGGCTTTGTTGCTGACTGTTTGGGACTATCTGGCCTTGATGCCAAAGGCCTGTGGTCATTGACTTCATTTGAACCTTTTGTCCCATGATAATGCTAACTCTCTGATAGCTTGGCACAGATCCCCTTGATTTGTAGTATCATTTTATTTTGAGTTTAATACTGGAATAGTTGCTGAGACCTTAAAGGGTAAGCGTTGACCACCGCTTGTCAAACACATGAGTGAGATTCCCCTGGGAGACGAGGGGATCCACTGGCCTTCTTGGCCCCTTCTTGGACAGGAAAGGGAACACCCCTCGATCCAAGCAGAGGGGGCGCTCCACCAGACTTACATTACCATTTCCTTTTGCCAAAGAGGGGAAACACCAGGGATTTGAGCGAGGGCTACATTCTTATTGGCCTTGGGTAATTTGATCGCCATCAGTGTAGCAATTTTTTTTTTTTGGGGGGGGGGACGGGGAGAATTAGGGTGGGTGGCATGAAAAGCTTCAACAAGCTCTGAGCAGTTGGAACAGCCCCAAGCATCAGCCCAGATATTCTAATAATCTGGATAGCCTTTCCACATGACTAAATATTAAATTAAGAAGCGTGAGCGGTGAGAGGCCAGGATGCCCTTAATTTCAGCTTCCTCCGCGCCCTCAATTACAATGGGCTCATTGTCTAATGGCACTGCCCCTTTGAACAGGTACAGCTGAGAAGTATGGAAGATCAGATGTTGCTTCCAGTGGAGTGCCAACTTAGTCAAAAAGGACTTCCCAAATTTTCCTCCATCAGATGGAGCCAGAGCGCTTACTAGAAAACTTATGTGACAGCACCTGCATGCACAAGTGCAACGTGTCAAGCATGAGATGGGATCCTACCTTTATTTCGTGTGTTGGGATCCACTTTTAATCCACAATAGTTTGTAATCACATATAGCCTTTGTTAAGTGCTCCCAAACCAAGGACTGCGCATCATGGATGTGCTGAGTGTGATCAGCAGCGTCTGGTACCTCTGGGCAAAGGTATAGGCCAACTGAAAATGATGAATTATATCCCAAGGTCGCTTCATATGGGGAGAAGCCCGTGGATGCATGGGTTTCATTGTTGTACACAAACTGGGTTAGGGGAAGGTCATCCTACCAGGTATCCTGAGCGGCTGAAGCATAGCAACACAGGTACTGCTTCAAGATCTGGTTGATTTGTTAAGTTTGTTCATCTGACTGTGGATGGTACGCGGTGGAGCAGCAGGGCATAACCTTCAAGATCGCCAAGAGCTCATTCCAAAACTGCGCCATAAATTAGGGCCCACGGTCACTGACAATTTCCTGTGGGAGGCCAAACATTGAAAATACATGGCGCAAAAAAGGCTGGCTTTTTCTTCAAAGTAATTGCAGAGGAGCATGGGATAAACAAGGAGAATTTAATGAATCAGTCTATGACCACCATAACTGATTTAAACCCCTTGGAGCTTTGGAAGCCCAAAAATAAATCCATGGACACTGATGTCCATGGACCCTCTGCTTGTTGGAAGGGATGTAAGAGACCATTTCTATCATGCTAGTCCAATTTGGCCTGTGCACAAGTTTCACAGTCTGCAATCCATACTGGGACATCCTTTGACAAGCCCCTCTAATTATAGGTAAGCTTGATTAGAACAATGCACTTCATATTCACTTTTGTGACCAACAGCGGGAGTAACGTGATGAGCCTGTATCATTTTGGCTTGGAGAAGAAAAGGGACCACACCTATGATCAAAATGGAGGATCTTCATGGCCAGAGAATATAGGGAATGTTTGTAGGAAGGGAGAACAACTGCTTCAAAAGTTCCACCCCTTCAGCACATGATGTCTGTGCTACTAAGACCCACAAAATTAAATGCGCGCCTGGAGTAAGATTTGCTTCTGAAACTGTGGGAGACAAGGGCCAAGATCTGAGTGGGGGGTAACGACCATAACAAGATACACCTCATTTTGAGTCATTTGGACAATGTGCGGGATTGTGACTTAGGAAGTTGGGAAGGAAATTTAACGCCCCTTTCACAGACTCATATTTAAAGTTGAAACTGAAAAAACCCCAGTAGTTTTGGGCCGACTGATATGCCAAATTCTGTGTTTGAGAAAATAAAGGAGAGCTTGGTGATCCATTTGCACAGTCAACTCATGTTGAGCGCCCTTCAAGAGATACCTCCATTGGGTCAAGGCCCAAATCACAGCTGATAACTCTTTTTGTAGATATCCCAAGATTAATCAGTGGAAGAGAATTTATGGAAAAGTAAGAATTCAGGTGTTCCAACCCATCATGCTTTTGGAGCAAAACAGCCCTAACTGAAGAGGATGATGCATCGCATTCTCTGACATAGAATTTGGTGGGATACGCATGCTTAAGGATGGGGGGTGACAAAAACAGCTCCTTAATTGACTTTAAATGTCTTCTGGCACTTGGTCGTCCAGTGGAAGGGGACATTCTTACCTGTGAGCAGATATATTGGGGCAGCTAATTGAAATAGGTAGGAAGAAAATTTCTTTAGGAATATGATAGTGCCCAAGAAGCTTTTCGATTGCTTTTGGGTTGTTGGAGTCAGCCATTCGCGAATAGCTTCCAGCTTGCTAGGTGGAATGGCATACCCATCTTTTAAGATAAGATTGCCCAAGAAGGTGACTTCCTAGAAGTAAAACTCGCATTTTGATAGCTTGACAAACAGGCCCATCTTATGCAAGACAGTCACTACCATCTCCAAGTCCTTTGCATGTTGATATTAAGTAGGGGAGTGTACTAAAATATTGTCAATATGTGACCGCGCAGTTGAACTGGAGATCACCAAGCACACTATTGATCATCCTTTAGAGTATTGTGGGCTTATTCTTTAACCTGAAAGGCATCACTCAAAATTGGAATATGACGCGTTTTATCCAGATAGTGGTAAGCCATTCCTGACCTTCCATCATCCAGATTGATTATAGCATTAACTAGATAGAAATCCAATATCTCGCGCAACTTGGCAATTGCTTGGCCAATTGTTTTTTCCAAAGGCAGTGGGTAGGGATAGTGGACCATGATTTTATTAAGGTGACCATAATCCACACAGGGACAAAGGGAACCATCTGCCTTCTTGGCAAAGACAATGGGAGAGGTAACAGGGGATGTCTCATGAAACAACTATCCCTTCTTTCACATGTCATCTAACCATGCATTATGGGCAGACTCCTCCTGTAGCAAAATTAACCAGATGAATTCCTCCAATGATTAAACGGATTTGGGATAAATAGGCCAATTCTAGCATAA
>JAKSZP010018938.1:0-59596 GCA_022478985.1 Massospora cicadina | reverse complement strand
TGTTCTGATAAGCCAAAGCCTATCTTTCCTAATTTGGATGACTAAGCTTTTTGACACTATAGCCCCAAATTCCCATGGCCCTGATATTCAAACTAGTTTAAATATGAAATACTGGTATCAAATAGGGGAGCTTTTTCTGGCTTGCCATGCACAAATAATAAATAAAAATAAAAAACTTTAAAAAAGTGTTTATTATTACTTTTATTTCAAAAAAAGTAAGTTTCCTATATATTTTGAGAAAAATTTGTGGCATCCGTCAGCGGATCCCACATATATAAAAGCAAATGTGTATGTGTGCAATGCCCAGCCAAAACTAGAGCATGTAGAGCTCTGAAAATTTGGCTATAGGTGGACGGGAGGGGGTCCGTGTGCACCTTGAAGCCCGATTTTTAATTTTCATAGTAAAATAAAAAGTTTTATATGTAACAAGTGAAAATTTTATATGTTTTTAATGGAAATCGGTATAGTGTTACAGCCGAGAAGTTTGATATTCGGTTGATTCGGTAGTTTAAATGGTTTTGTCGAGCGGTTGGTGGGTTTGTGTTGATTAATAAGCTTAACGGTTTTAAATAAAGTTAGTGATTGGTTGATTTAATAAAGTTGATTGGTTTTGGTAAGTAGTTGTGATTTTGGTTGTTTCGATACATTTAGTTTTGGTTTACGAAGCGGTTGGTGATTGGTTGATTTTTAATCTAATGGTTTTAGCTAAGTGGTTTAGTGGTTTAGTTAATTCGATAGGTTTAATTGGGTATGGCTGAATGGTTGGTAAATTTATATTGATTCAGTATATTTTGATTACTTAATTTTATCGATAACCATCTACAAATATAAAAATTATGAGATTATCAGATGAACTTTAAGCCCACAAACAAATCTGTGTTAAACTGGCTATCAACAAGAATTAATCTTAAATTTTATTTACAGAAGAATCAGTATGTTAATTTGTTTATATAGATGCATTATCTCGAGCAAATAACCAAAAATCACCAAACTTGGCATAAGTATTCTATAAAGTTTGGGAACGGAATGCCAATATGTAATTGTTTAATATAATCATATAAATTTAAACATCAGTTCTATATAAGATCTAGAACGTATATTTCTAATGGTAATTATATAGCAATTTGGCTGTGTATTTTCATATTCATTTAATTCAATAGTTTATAGGCTTTGATATTTAGTTGGTAGTTTTTGGCTGTTTTGTAAGTTCAATAATTGTTTTTGCTGAGTGGTGGTTTATTTTTTGGTTGATTCGATAGGCTCAATAGTTTTTAGATAAGAGATTGATGGTTTAATTAATTTGGCAGACTTAATTGATTTTAGCTAAGTGGTTGGAGGTTGGAATTTTTAATAGATTTAATGGTTTCTGAACTTATTGATAGCTATCTACCAATATAAAAGCTAAAATAATTTAGAATCTGATTGATTTGATAAGTTTATTTTATTTGGCCGAGTGGGTTGATGGTTTTTGGTCGAATCGATAGGATACAGCTTAGCTTTGGAGGTGATTAGTTATTGGTTGATTTGATAAGTTCAGTTAGTTTTAGCTGAGTGGTTGGTCTTTTTGGTTGCTTCGATTGAGCAATTAGATTTAGCCGGGTAGTTATTGCTTAACTATATATAAAATCTAAATTAATCAATTCGAATCACCTGAAATTCTATAGACACCGTAGCGAAGCACGGGTAGCTCCGCTAGTAAATGTATAGTGGGCTACTATGTGAGAGCGAAAGCAATATAATGGTTCACTTAAAATTTCAACTACGAAACCCTATATTATTGTAATCGATATCTATAAAAAAGATAAAAAATAATCTGGGTAAGGTTACTCACAGGTTAAGGAATAATCTGATACCGTGTGAAGAAAATCCACTCAACCGTTGGCTTTTATGAGGAAGCTTAATATCTTGTATTCCAAAGGTATGTTTCGGTTTACAAAAACATTATTTTGCTCAAATTAAAACCTCATGTTATATAATCACTATCAGCTCCAATCTCAAATTATGTAAAACTTTCATGATCCTTCTCATTTTTGAATAACGCTAAATCTTTATTGCAAAGTAATTCCCCTTCAGTCAGGTTAACAAATTGAATTCTAAAAAACTGAACTGATAACTAGCCAAGTTGGGTAAAATTTAAAATCGGCTCGAGCTGATACCGATCAACCGAACCTACCTCGCCCTCATAATCCAAAATTATTTTTTAACGAGCTTCGAAAAGTTAACCCGACAATTCGGGATACGAGGCAAGAGTCAACCTAAGTTAACCTTTAAACCGACGCGCATCTTTGAATCGCCTTTGAGATGGGGAAGTGTAACGCTCGACGCCGTGAACGCCATCGTCGATCCAACCGACCTTCAAATCCGGTTGGATCGGTACAAGGGGTTCAGATGGAAGATCCGTTACTTAAATCGCTGGCCATGGCCGCCGCCACCGCTAAACCTCATGGCCAGGAGCTCGTCCCGTTGATCAAAAAGGTTTGGTTTGGTTTATAAGTTTAGGGGTTAGTTTATAAGGGCTGCTGTACATTTTGGCATTTATTGTTTGGGATGGGTTTAGCGTGAGGGGCTATTCGACGTGGGTATGAAGGGCGAGTTGCAGTCTATTCTCGAACCTTACCTGTTACGGCGGATGGCTGGTTTTGATTTACGATCGCATTCATCTCGACAAGTTTATTGGTGCCTAGGGTTTAATCCATCTTGCCGCCATACCTAGTTGGCTTGGCGTTGAGTTCCATCAGTTTAGCTACCTTTGTTATCAAAGTTTTTGTTGAGCTCCATTACTTATCGTCTTTACGAGTTCAAGCTACCTGGCTAAATTCATTCGTGGTTGGCTGGAAGATCTCTTATTGGCCATACTTATCTATTTTTAAGTTAGGGGATGCCGATGCCGGGAACCGGGCTTGGGCCGCTTCGGCCGTGTCGGTTCTGGCTTGTAATGACCCCGTGGCGTGCAAGCATCTCCTCGCTTCCAACGTGGTAGGTCACCTGATTGGTCTGCTCGACGATCCTAATCGAGAGGTGATGGTCGAGGCGCTGGGCACCCTCCGGTAAGTTATAGGCTAGAGTCGCGAATAACCCTGGAAGTAACCTGAGCGCGCTCGGGGATCCGGGTATCGTCACCGAACTCTTTAACAAGAAGATCCTGGTCCCGCTGCATAAGCTGATGGCGACTTGCGGCGAAGTCATCTCGAAGTTAATCCAGAACGTTGCCCCCGCGGATGACTCGGAGAAGGATGATTACCGCGTCTGCTTCCAGGTGGCGGAAAACGTCGTGTGCATTCTCTGGAGCATGGGGGAAACCTCGACGAAGCTGTTGGCGCAAGTTTCCCAAGATTTGGCGATGAACTTTATACTCTCTTGCCTGCACTCGGCCCAACATCTGCCCGTCACGCTGGTGGACGTGGCGGCCCGATGCCTCCTGACGTTGACGGAGAGCAATTTTGAGCTGCTTAGCAATTTCTTGATGGTCCACTTCGAGCATCTGCGAGTGGTCGAATCGTTGGTAGACAGCCCGGCTAGCTTGATGCTTCAGGTTCTTGCGGTGGGGATCCTCTCCAACCTTCGTGCCCTCATCAGCCCGGCGATCGAGCGGAGAGCGATGAAGGATACAAATTATCCTCGTTGCTTCTTTTCTCGCCTCACTTCTATGACACCCTCCTTCCTCGGGCCGCCGCCGGGCTGGTATCGAGCGCTGAGATTGCTTCCGCCGTCGACCGTGCTTTGATGGAGGCGCCTCAACCAAAGGTACGAAACAGTCAACGGCATGCTCAATTTGGGATGAGGAAGGTGTCACCTCGGAAGAGGACGCTCAAAAGCTGGAACCCAAGTCGGCAGCCTTCCAGGCAGCCGGGGCCCTCCTTTCTGACCAGCATGTCGTCCTTGAAATTCTGGCGGACCTGACCTCTTCAGAGCGAAGTGAGGACGCTGCCCAGGAGGATGCCAAAGGTTTTGAAGATGGTATGAGTGATGGAGGGGAGGACAACAGCGACGTTGAAATTCCTGCCGAGATTGAGCCTGACGAGGCTGCGGAGATCGATTCCACTGCCCTATACACCTTGGATGAGCTGTTCCCTAAGCTCCGGGGGCTGGCTGGCCCTCACCAGCTGGTGCTTGACCAACCCACCCAGTCGCAGCATGCGATCCTGGCCTCCGGGTTAACTGGCTTGCACCATCGCTCTTTAAGTGTCCTCAATAATTTGCTAACGGAACTAGCTGCCACGATGTCCGCCTCCCAACGCAGAAGGTGCGCCGAGAAGTATCACGCGGGCACCACTGAACTGTGGGGGTATTTATTCAGCCAAGTTTCGGTTTACTCCCAGCTGCCGAGCGACGATCATCGCGAGGTTGTCTCGCAGGCCCTGTCGTGCCTCTGGTCGTTGGCGAGGTGGGCTGGTTACCAGGCTTTGAGGATCACCGATGAGCACCTCCATTTTCTGCTTGGCCTCGCCACCTCGAACGATGGCGTCGCTTCCGTCAAGGCCGTTGGCATCCTTGGGATTATTGCTCAGCGTAGGCCAGGCCACGTCGAGTCCAACAAGGTGGTCGGAGATTTCCTCATGCAGATCGTGGGCCAGCTCTCCTCGCCGACGCAACCTGGTCCCGAGCTCGTGTTCGCCGCTCTCAACGCCATCTACGATATCTACGGCGACGCCTCCCACGACTATGACGTGGTGTTCATCGGCGGCGGCTACCTCGATACCCTTGAGGCCGCCATCCCGAGGTTGAACAAGCTGGTAAGTTCTTAAACCTGCTTCTCATCTCCCCAGGTGCGTGGGATTGACCGCCGGAAGGATCTCGATCTAAGGGAGCACGGCGACGAAACTCTGATCAACCTGAGAGCCTTCGTCAAATATAAGAAGCTGGAGTACAAGGCCATTAGATGTTAACCGAATAGAAATAAATCTTAGTCCCTCAAGGCTTCACCATTCTAGGCCTGTTTGGTTTAAATTGGAGCTATACTCTATGCTCTAAACCTTAGTTCATCTAAAACGTGGTTCCCAAAATGGTTTAATATAAAATAATATAATTCCGACCCATTTCAGTATTGTGAACGTTAGAAATATCAATAGCATAAAATATATTGGCAGCTATTTTTATGTCCCGAATAAAATATAACTATAGATGGTCATAAAATACAAGTAATAGCAAGCATCGCACAGCGGGGCCGGGCTGACCATGGCCGCCTATCCGTCTATGCAGGCTTGAACATGAACAGAACCTTGTCACCATGAGATAATTTTCTTTCAAGCGATAACCTGTCTAGATTATGGCACTATAAAGGAGTCGTGCATCCAATCAACAATTTAATCCTGTTTTATGCATGAGGTGCATGCAACAATTTTCCTAGTTTTGACCCCAAAGCATTATCCTCTTTCTAATGTTACAAGGGTAGCATGCATCACAGTTATTTTTGGATATATTTGAAGTTTTCTTATATTATTTTTATTTAAGCCAGGCTTTTGCAATGTGAAAGGGTCGATCAATAAAATAAGGCAGAGAAGGGGTCAGCCAGTGAAATAAGTTTGGGAACCGCTGATCTAAAGCGTGGGCTTGATCAGCATTTTATGAATGGACTTATCACCCTCCCATAGTTTAACCTTGCTTTTTTAAGGTAACCACTGTCACGCCACTATCCTTGTTGCCAATGGTGCAAAACATTGTTGAATGCAATCTCTTGAAGCTCGCATTGGTAGGATAACTGTTGACATAACCTGCTAAAAGGAGGTTTGGCTTACTCGGTTAGCTTATGGTATTATGACGGGATGTAACCTGCTAACTGGAGGTTCTAAGGTCCCAAAAGAACTTCCCAAATATACTTAAAAGTAGGGGTAAAGGGTTCTCTACTTAATAAAAGGTTGATGCTATTTAAAGTACTGGGGGACACTTAAGGATAGGATAAATGATAGGCACATCCCCTGTCAGTAGTGAACGTTGATCAGGGTTCATCAGCCCAGTGTGGAATAGGATCAATCCTTTCGCTTAATTAGATGGTGAAGTGATATAGGGTGGTCACTTAATCTTATCTGAGGAGGGGTTGCTAGGGAGGCAATCCATATATAATTCATTAATCAATTTGTTTACTTGTGATCCCAGCATAATTGTTGGGGATTGCTTCATGATTTGTAATTTGAGTAAAATATTAATTTCAGATCTTATATGAAATAGATACAGTGGTGCACCACATACTAAAGTATTAGGGGATAATCTTGAAACTTAACAGATTATAATTAGTTGGGAAACCCCAGGTCAAATCAACCATACTGGGGAAAAGCCTACCAACCATTTCAGCTATAAAGTAAACTATTGATTGGGTAATATCAAGAGCTGGATTAAGCTATTGGTCCAATTGGGAGATGATGCCAAATTTATTTGAAAGTTAAGGTAACACTTAAGTTAACCAATCTATCAGCAAAATTGTTTTACCAGTACTTTAAACTTTTATGTTTGATCAAACTATAGGTATAGCTTTCCGCTTGTTAAGCTTATTGTCAGCTCTACCAAAGCTCTACCCATTGCTTCATCAAATCACCATCCAAGATCCTAACTACCAAAGAAGCCTGGATGGTGGAGGCCTTTATATTCTGGCTTTTATGGAGCCAGTGTTTGGAATTTTAATTGCTCATACAATTAGCTCCAAAGAGACAAGGTTGCCGCTGTTGAGGCTGATGATGGATAAGGATCTCATAGTGTACGCCAAATATTATCAGGCAAGTTTCATAGGTCAGATTATTTGATACAACTCTACTCCGGGCTATACCATGACTAGTTACTTAATCTTATTTGGCATTAAACCTTTGTTAAGATTAGTAACAGTTTAGCCTCAATTAAGTTACATGTAATTTAATTGTGTAAACTGGTTGCTTAGGCTAGAGTGCTCTGCATCAGCCTTCTCGGTGTAACAGTTCTCTTGACTGTAGTAAAGTTCAATAATGGGCTCAAAGCTGTAAACTAGTAGGAAGGTTGATGAAGATGAAAAGATAAGGCAAAAAAGACTAATTTTATAAGTTAAAAAGTGTCAATATTTATAGGATGTGCGTAATTGTGGTGCCTAGGGGACTTTCATGGTCCTGTGCAATCAGGATCTTAACAGCCTTCTAGATTGATCATCTGGTCAGTACTCTCATTGTTCTGCATCATCCTTGTTCAGACCATGGGTGTGATACCACATATCCCTTAATATTTTGAGGCCAGGGGACCCAAAACTCCTGGATGCTGAATTATACCTTTTTTGTTTTTCTTGGTCAAAAATTCTTTACTCTGGATAAAACATCTGAAGTGGCAATTCCTAATAAATGTTGACCAATTTTTACTTAAAATGGCAAAAAGAAGTGGGTAAAGTTTATTAGCTTAGTAATCACAATATAAGGAAAATCAAGGGGCTTTTTGGATAATCTCCAAGCAGTCCAAGCTAAGGTCTATAATTATACCAAATTGGGGATTCTGTGGCAGGCTAGTTATTTCAGTCAAATAGGATTAGCTTGCCGCATGGATTGGGTTTATACCCCAAGGTTAGTGTTGGAATTAGGGTATGTTATATGCTTGCAGGTGTTTTTTAGCCCCTGATTTCAACAAAGCTGCAGGAGAAGTTTTATCCTCTCCTGCCAAAATTCAACTTTAAAGAGATTTACACCACATTTGTTAGAATATTAAACACTAAAAATACTTAAAAGCTGGATTTTTTATGGCTTTTAATTAACTTGTGATGGGGGGATTAGGAGCGAACCCTCATGATATCTGGCAGCTTATTTATTTAAACTATATCAAGGTTAGAAGGGAAATCAATGCAAAGTTTAGTTTTAGTTTAGTAATGTCCAAATTAGGGAATATGGGGATTTTTAGGGAATATGGGGATTTGACCTATCAAATCTTGGGAGACTCACCTCGCTTTGACAGAAAAGCCAATGGAAAGTCAATTGCAGGTAGGATATGTCCACAAGGCAATGATTTTATGGTTTTACCCAATCATTGGGCGCGAAAATATTTTCATTTTTCTGGAAACTTCCAACCCTATAAAAGGGGCCAGCCTCCGCAGTTTTGGTTGTACTAAATTTGCTGTAAGAGTGGGAGGGACCCCAGAATTGCTCCCCAAATTTGGACAATGATTCAGTGCAATCTGACCGCCCAAACACAATTTAAATTGCCCAAATATTAATAGAAGTGTTACCCTGATTTAAGGGGTTCCACCAGGAATCAACCAGGGTCTTTTGGCCAATATTTTTATTATTTCCCTCTGAACCACACTTATTAATACATTGGGCTTGTAATTGTCTGACATTACACCCTTCTAGTATGGCAGGGGGAATAAGGTTGCAAGAACCATCCATATCTCAGTTAATGGTAAGGCTAGAATCAAGGGACATAATGGGATACTCATCCCCTCGCTTATAGGTGATAACAAAAGGCCCTTCCTAGATAGACCCAAGCTTTTCTCTTCTAGGCATGATATGGTTGTGGTAGTAGAGTACCAGGTCTGATACTTGGAAGGAAGGGAGTGGCAGCTGGAGCTCATTTGCCGCTTGGCCCTCTTTAGTGACGTTTTTTTGCTAAATTAGTCATCGCTTCAGACTTTAACTGGATGATGTTCTGCACAAACTTCTTCATGGCTTGATTCAGATCAGTCCTAGTGGAGAAAAAATCTTTGGCTAGTAAAGCAGGCACCCCATGTTATTGCCCATATCACACATAGAAAGGGGGCATCTTGATGATGCAATGGTAGCTAATATGGTAAGCCATGAGGGCACTGGGTAAGTAGAGATCCCAGTGTAGTGGGTCTGAATTGGCCATTTTGTGGAGTATCAAGACCAGGGTTCTGTTAATTCTTTTTACACCACCATTTGTGGATGGGTTATATGGGGCTGAGAAGAGTTGTTGTGCTACCATAGAGGTGGCAAGGAGCTTTACCACTTAGGAGGTAAAATTTTTTCCACTGTCACATAGGAGGACCTGAGGGCACTCATGCCAGGTGAAGATGTACTGGTGTAATAAGATGGCCGTGGCTTTAGCAGTCTGAGCGGGGAGAGCAACAGCTTCAACCCATTTGGTGAAATGACCAAATTGGACCAAGATATAGCAATTGCCACCTTTAGTCTGAGGTAGAGGACCTACCATGTTAAACTTATGGCGTGAAAGGGTTATTAGGGCGTAGTAGGTTGATACTGATATTGGGTCTTAAAGCTGGATTGTTTTTTAGGTCAGTCAGGCATTTAAGATTTCTTTATAGTTTCCATGATGCCCTCCCAGTAGTACCGCTCTTTTGCCCACTTGTAGGTTTTGCATACTCCGCCATGCCCCATGATAGTGTGAGACTCTAAGAGGAGAGGTACTTGCTTTGACAGCAAAAAATAGGGCAGCCAATTTACTCCTACTTTCTTATATAACTTCCCACTCTCCACCTTTGTGTTGTAGGAGTGCCATGCTAGCATCTTCTGCACTTGTTCATCTTCATCCTACATGCGTCAGGAGTTATTAGGAGGTCATGCAACCTCTCTGCTTTGTTATTATCAAGGTGAAAGACAGGCAGCCGTGTCAACCCATCAACATTCATATGGCTCATCCCAGCTCGATGCTCAATGATCATATAGAGCTGGAGCTTAAGAGCCTAACAAGCCAACCGCCTAGTGGGATCTTTTATATTTTGCAACCACTTCAATTAGGCGTAGTAAGTAACCACTTTAAATGAAATCCCTTATAGAAAAGGGCAGTAGTACTTTACAGCAATCAGTACAGCCAGGCATTCCTTCTCAGTGACGCTATAGTTGCACTCAGCTTTTGGGAGCATTTTTTAAAGTAGGACATGGGATGATCGACCCCATTTCCATCCAATTGAGACAAAATAGCTCCAACGGCATAGTCAGAGGCATCCGTGAACAACATGTAGGCTTGCCATAGTCAGGGTGACGGAGGATTGGCCTCTGTTGCAGAAACTCCTTCAGGGTCTCAAACGTGGCTTTTTGTTCAGCACCCCAACGGAATGGAGTGTTTTTAGCCAAGAGGCGGATGAGGAGTTTGCTGAGCTGAGCGAATTTTGGGATAAATTGATGGTAATACCCCATCATGCCCAAGAGTACCTGGATGTCATGAAGAGTTTTGGGCGCTGGCATCTTGGATATTGCTTCGCCTCCATCTTGTAGAGGATGTATTCCATCTTGTGAGATGGCATGTCCATAAAATCCAGCTTTTCTGGAAAAAAGTACACCTAAAGCTTTAGTTTAATGTTAGATGTCCGCAAGCATTGTAATACCTCCTTTAGGTTTGTGAGCTGCTCGTTGAATGTCTTGGAAATTACTATGATGTCATTGAGGTAGACAATCACACATCTCAGCATAAGGTACTGGATAATGTGATCCATTGTCCTCTGAAAAATAGCTGGCGCATTATGCAATCCCTGAGGTAGCTTAGTGGGTTGGAAAAAAACCTTGCTACAGATAAGGGCGCGCTTCTCCTGATCCTGTGGAGAAAGGTCCATCTTCACGCCCCGCTAACTACGTCCATGGCGGAGAAGAATTTAGACCCAGATAGTAGGGACAGATAGTAATCAATTTGAGGGATAGTGTAGCTGTCCTTCTTGGTGAAGTTGTTCAGCTTACAGTAGTCCATAACTACCTCTGACCTCCATTTTTCTTCTTTATAAGTAGAAGAGGTAATGACCAAGGAGTTTGTAAGGGCACCAGCAACCCAGCATCCAGAAACTGTTTGAACTCCATCCGCATCTGTAAATCCTCAACTTTAGATTTGCAGTAGGGTTTGGAGTGGATGGGTCAAGCCTCCCTGACATCAATAGTATGAGTCCAACCCTTCATGTGCCCATAGTCAATGTCGGATTTGGAGAAAATGTTGCTGTAGGCCTCAAACAGACTGTTGACTTTATCCAGCTCAGCTGGGGTTAATTCATTGGAGATATGAACAGAAGGTAGGGTACATAAAGACTGGTCAGCGGGTAAGCCCATATCCACCATAGTTTCAATACAGTGAAATTGCTTATTTCCTCAAGGGGAATCAGCATGCATCTTCCAATCTTCTGATGCTTTTTTACAGCCATATCCTTCTTAATGAGATTTCCTAGCAGGATGTCGATTGGTTGTTGATAGGCAGGGTCTAGCATGCTTGGCAAACTTTCAGGCACCAGAGGACTAACTCCATCAATGCTAATTAGTTGCAGTAGGCAGTTGTGTGGGATTTGCATGGTAATATTTGTGTCAACTACCCTTTGCTCACCAGCCTTGATGACCACATCTTCAGAAGCATAGAAAGGGATACCCTCTAGGGCGTCCATTGATTGAGGCAACATTTTTGTATGTCATCCTGCTGTGGTATAATTTAAGGATAAAGCAGAAGAGGGATACTCAACTGTGCAAACATAATCCTTTTTATTAAGCTCCTCATTGGTCAAAATCAGGGGAACATTGTAGTTAAGCAGAGAGAGATAACCATGCTTCAAGTTAATAATCCCTTCATACTTGAGAGTGAACTGGGTATCAATGAAAAGATCATAGGTATTGTTAGTTAGGGCCACCGCTGGAGCTGACAAGATAAGCTTCTCGAAATGGATGGATAGTGAAGAGTACGCCCAATGGCGCAGGTGTTGTTTGGGCCTGCAATCCCAAATTCTTGAGTGTAGTTGAGGTTGGGGGCCAGTTTAATTTATTTTAATGAGTTGACAACACAACGTTTACTGGAAACCAAGCGTCAAGGATAGCCCTAACCCACAATCCATTGATGATGACCTCACTTTGATTAAGGTTCCACCCAAGTTGGAGGAAAGAGCGAGGACCTCCTTTAAACGGAGAGTAGAGGCAAGCTGTTTAGCAGTCTCAGGGTATTTCTCTTGGATATACTGCAGGGTATGAACACTGGTTCGATCAGATCAAGGTGGAAATAGGCTGGTCAGCGTCACTGGTAGTGTCAATGACCCCAAAACACCTCAACACTTGAGATAAGTTTGACAGGGGATCCTAGCCATGTTCACTCTATCAGGGTTCAACCTGTTGGGTATCTCCATTTCACTTGGGGCTCCTAATACATAGTGACCGACATCTTCACAATCCCCTTCAGATTCAGTGTCATAAGGATTCTCAATGCACGTCAAATATTTCATCTGTTGGGAGGTAAGGTCAGGGCTTCCCTTGTTGCAAGGGAGGTCCTTAGGGCGCTCAATTACCTAGGTTTTTTTAGGAGACGCTGTAATAACTACATATCTACATTTAGCCTTTGATACCGCATCTTTGGTGACCTTTGCAAACCTTTCTTTGCCCCTTCCTCCTCAAACAATATATGAAGAATTGATGATGGGGCTGTCCAAATATGGCACAGACCCCATCCTCCACTTCCTTGTCCCAAGCGGTGCTGAGCATCTAGTGGCACCTTGGGCAATGGCCACCATTATCTCCCACCAACTAACCATAGCCCAGAATATCCCACCACGTGCCCATATCCCATCTGCACCAGATCACTTCTTTTGGACCTGTATTAACAACAGCCACACCGTTTGCCCACTCTGCCATGAGTTGGACCACTCCAAAAGGGCCTGTCACCACAGTTCAAAAAATGTGGAAACCACAAAGCCCACATGTGAGGCTACACAAACAGCGTTTGAGTGGGGATTTTGGCTGCCTCCACCCCCTCCAGCCGACTGTTTGAAAAATCAGCAAACCTTTGCAACCAAAGCCCAAGCTGGCCAAATTTCTCACAATATAATCAATCATGAGCAGGTTTGGACCCAGAAACAATTTAACCAATTTACTGCCCCAAAATTTACTAACCAAAGCCACGTCTCTCAAAATCAATCCTACTCAACCAAAATCCCTGGAACTTATTGGATGAAATAACTGAATATGGGAAATTGTCCCACCTCCAGACTTTCCAATTAATTTAGAACTGTATCTACCTTCAGATTTCGATGCCCCATTCCCACCCAAAAAATATGTCCCCAAACCCACCGCTACCCCATTCTTGAGTGACCATCAACTTGCTGAGGCCGTGGTGGCCTCTCCTGATAGCCGCCATTTCCTTGAAGCTGTGGCACTCTTAATCACTGAATTTAAAGAAGGGCAACATTTAACTGAATTCTCTGCCAATTTCCCTGAGGTTGTAAAAGCGGAAATTGTATGATTAAAATAAACTGCCACCTCCACTGTCAATCATGTTGATTCACTGGCAGAATTTTCCCCACTATGAATATTACTGGAGCCAATATTAAGAATTTTTCACAGCTTTCCGATGCACACATACAAGCTGAACTCCTTGAGGCTTTGCTTCAGGCCAAGATTGTTACTAACAATCTTAACAATTATCTTTGTCACCTTGACCCTCATCCTGCGGATGCCCCAACCCCCTTGCTCTCAGTTTTGATGCACCTCTTCGATGGTGAAGATGAAATTGATAAATCTCCTGATCCCCCTCCTCCATGGTGGGATAAGAGGTTCACAGCTGCTACCCCTGGTAGGTTATTTCCTTTTTGTTTTGGTGTCTCGCCACTCATTTAGAGCGTTTGGTTTGTGTTTTCAGTTTGATTATTTGGTTTTGTATTGATTGTCCATCCCCTGTGTTGATTCTTGGCATATAGGCTTGTTTCCGCCAAGTCAGTTTGCACAGGGTATTAGCCACTGAGAAACCAAATTGGATGATATGAAGATCGCTGACCTATAATAAAACTTGATAATCTATATATGGAGCTATTGCTGTCATGGAAACGGCAAAAGAAGTTTAGACCGGCCTGCCAGTTGGGATGTGTAAGTACCCAAAAAGCAAGCCAGAATGCCATAGGCATTGCTGACTGAATGTCATTGTATAAAGCTGGGCATTGCAAAATGACGAATCATTGGTGTAGAACAACAGTGAGTATGATACCAAGGACAAACCAAATTGAGCCCACCCCAGAACCTGGAGGTCTTATTGCAGGGGTGGAATCACCAAAATAGTTTCAATAAGTTCACCACTATATGGGGTTGTTTCAACTGGGGAGATAAGGAGACAGTTCTTTGCTTGTAGATGGTGAACGCAAGGCCACAAGATACCAGTATACAGTTGTCAGAAGTTCATGATAGCAGGGTTAAAGGCCAGAAGTATCTGACTCGCTGAATCCAATTGATGACGGTGGGGCCATAGTGACCATGAGTACTGGTAGAGCCCATCTGGTGTACGGACCAATGGGCCACCAGGGAAAAGCCATCAGGGATGTGGCCAGAAGAAAATCAACAAAATAAAACTTGATTGGTTTTTTGGCAAAATTTTATTGCAAAGGAAAAGGAAGAAAATTGACCAACAATTTTCTCAGTGCAATGCAACTGATTAAATAGTGGTCAATTGGTACAATAACAAGCTGGGATCAGGACCCTCAATTTCAACCTAACTGGCGAATTATTCGGGAATGGGGCGGATTAGTTCACTGGGAACCAATATCAAAGAATTTGGTGGTGGGCCAAGTTGCTGTCAGTTCAAACTTGAACATCCAAACTGAGGCTCAGCTACATTTCTGATGGTTGGCACAATGGCGTTTGGCCTGACAAGCAGCGGTAATCCCCCAAGGCCACCCCACGTAGGGGTGGGCCCATTTGGTTGGGAACGAGTTTAGGAATGCTCAACCCACCCATGCTCGGTTGCTGGGCCATTAGTTCAGTCAGTAGCATTGCATTGGGCGTAATGCCTGATTTACCAACAGGGAGCTTTGAACCCTCGTTAATGGTGTCCAATGCTGTTACCTGCCCAAATGGGATGATCCCTGATGATTTTGAGAGGAGGGTGATTTTTTGATCATCATGTTGACTGAATCAAAACTGTCAGGCATTCCAGCTGATAGATTGATATTCATCCCTTTTCAAACATTTGAAATCCAAACATTGGGCTGATTGCCACTTGAATTTGTTCCAATAAATTTCATTTTGGTGATCTCAGCACAGATTTCACTGATTCCCTATAGTAGTTCTGCTGAGGTGAGTGTGGGTATTGGGGGTGGGATCCAAAGTGGAAGAGCTGTTACCCAGCGCTCATCTACCATGTGAGCGAGATCGCCCTTAGTAATGAGGGGTACAGCCATCCTCTTCGTTACCTTCTTTCTCAGGAATGTAAAAATGGCCCAATCAACGCCCAGAGGACGTTCCCTGGGACTTACAATCGCCCCTTATTTTGACCTTTATTTTAATATAAATTGCAGACTTATCTACGACCACTTAATCACCTGGAAAAGACATCCTCCTTCAATCCTCCTTGTGATTCTTTATATTTCAGCCTCCCAAGCTGGATGCATCCTTGGCTTAGTAGTCTTCTATTTATCTTCCCTTTTCTAGAAGCTCTCATTCATATCAAATCTTGGCATAATTTTACCTCAATTCTCTAATGGTCATCATTTTGATCGATTATAATTTGTATACCCTTTTCCATAAATCTTGAGATTCATCTCGATTCCCCCTCCAATCTGCTAGTATGGGTAGTGTATTGTCTAGTCATATCAACTTCCCAACACCTTGGTTGGATTATTTTAAAAATAATTTAGAATATAAAAATCATTTAGCCTTTGAAGCAGGAGGTTTGGGCTTCCCCATGGCTACAGGTTTTGAGCTAGAAATGGCCAGAGGAGATGCCAAGAAGGATAGAGATATTGCCTTAATGGGAAGTGAAAATTGAGGCATTTATAAGGTCACTTTGAAAGAGGAGGAGAGCAAAGAAAAGTGATAACTGACTTCACAAGCTAAGTTTTTGAAATGATGCTGGTGGGGAGTGCTGCCCCATGATTTTCAGTATCTTCTGGCTATCCTCACTTGGTGGAGGAGCATCTCATCACTGCAGCGCTGCGGAAACTAGGCTCTAAAGGGAGACAGCCATAGAAGTGGCTGGAGGGGTCAGAGATATTTCTCTCCTCATAGCGCTTTGCATATATTCAAGTTCATGAAAGTCAGCCACTGCTAGCAGAGCTTCTTTAATATCCTGTACTGTTCAGAAGGTGCGCTTGACTGCAAAGTTATGCATTTCTAAATGGGGATGAGACGCCAATCCAGCCATGATAGTAGCAATAGCATCATCTAGAGGTAGCAGTTTGACAAGCAACATAGGTTGAGCTTTACTATAGTTTTGCTCAACAAAAGAGGGGATTGATTCCCCCTTTTACAGGACAAGGCACATAAAGGCTATTTTTGCCTTTGTAAAATCTGTAGGGAGCCGACGTTGTCAATGAGCGCTTTTTTCACCTCTGCACAGATGCTAAGTGTGGCCATATTGGGAACATTTATCTCCTGAGCCATACGACTCAAGCAGGGAAGGATAATTTTGAGTTTTTGCTGGTCAGTTGCTGTTGTAATTTGAGATGACCACATAATCCAACCTTTTAACCAATTGGTAAATTTGATGATTAATTATAATTGTACAGTATCAGCAACAGTGGCCAACTGATGGGATTATCATTGGGCATCATCCCTAATGATATTATGAATTTGATGAGATAATAACATATAATATTCAAATTATTGCAGTAAATCATTTAATATCTTTAAGAGGAGGAAGCACTTGTCTAGCGTTGGATAATTCGCTCAACGTGGCTTTTGGGCAATCAACTCTAATAATAGTCTTCATACTATTATTGTCCAGTTAATCAATTTTAGTCAAATCAATGCAAGTATCCATGAATCTGTGCAGTTGAAATCTAGGGCCATAAGCGAGCAACCATCCAAGTGCCTAGATTTTAACAGTTGCTCCTTCTATAGCAGATTCATATACAAAGAGGAAGGTTGCAATATTGCCCTCGTCCAGGATAAACTAGTCCCTGAAAGGAGGCTTTTGAATGGTGGGAGAGGATCCATTAAGGCCTTGATAGGGTGCAGCTCAAGATTTTTTAGTCAGGACAATGCACTGGCTAGCTGTAATCCAAATGCAGCTATCCTGTACTTAGATGAATCTGGGAGATTGTGAAGGCTTTCCCCACCAACATTCCTTTTAATACAATTTTTTGTGGTGTACAGGCTCCCCTGTAGTGAGCACCACTTGTTGGAATCTGGGTATGTTGTATGCTTGCAGGTGCGTTTTAGCCCCTAATTTCAACAAAGTTGTAGAAGTTTTATTCTCTCCTACCAAAATAAAATTTTAAAGGGATTTACACCACTTTTAATATAGTAATAAACCACTAAAAATACTTAAAAGCTGGATTTTTTATGGCTTTTAATTAACTTGTGATGGGGGGATTAGGAGCGAACCCTAACGATATCTGGCAGCTTATTTATTTAAACTATATTAAGGTTTGAAGAGAAATCAATGCAAAGTTTGGATTAGCTTAATAATGTCCAAATTAGGGAATATGGGGATTTGACCTATCAAATCTTAGGAGACTCACCTCGCTTTGACAGAAAAGCCAATGGAAAGTCAATTGCAAGTAGGATATGTCCACAAGGCAATTATTTTATGGTTTTACCCAATCATTGGGCGCGAAAATATTTTCATTTTTCTGGAACCTTCCAACCCTATAAAAGGGGCCAGCCTCCGCGGTTTTGGTTGTACTAAATTTTCTGTAAGAGGGGGAGGAACCTCAGAATGGCTCCCCAAATTTGGCCAACGATTCGGTGCAATCTGACCGCCCAATCTCATTTTATTTGCCCAGATATTAATAAAAGTGTTACCCAATTTAAGGGGTTCCACCAGGAATCGACCAGGGTCTTTTTGGCCGATATTTTTATTATTTCCCTCCAAACCACTCTTATTAACACATAATACTTGTAATTATCTGACAATTAGGAAGCTCCAAGGGAGCAATAGTCGACTGCATAAGTCAGGGTTGATCCCTAGCTTTGAGAGCCATTGAATTTCATTGGGAAAATCCACAATAGAAGTTTGGCTATTTGGTTGGATCAGGATTATTTACCTTTGGCTGGCACATCTGAATCTCCAATTTGGGAAGGAATCCTGATAATGCCCCCTCTAGATCTTGGCGTAGGGAGGAAAATGAATGGATTAAGTGACTATTTACACAGTTTAAACTGTAGCTGAATACCTCTACAATTGAGTGTTCTTTGCCCCGCTTATATATGAATTTGTAGGGCCCCAACCTTTTAGTGCCCAATTTGTTATAATGACCTCTTAGCTGATGTTGATAGAAAAGGACTAGGTCACCCAGTTGGAAAGTGTGCAGGGGCTCATGCTTATCATTAAATTGAGCAGTTTCTCTACTGGTTGTAGTAGATAGGTTTTCAGAAGCCAGAGATTGAAGTCAGATAATTTCATTGTTAATAATTTGCATAGTGACTTTAGGGGCTTTGGGGGAGGCTTGGTCAAGTTTAACCTGTACTTTAGAAGGCAGATGTGGATTTCTTCCATACAATGCTTGGAAGGAAGATATCTTTGTTGATGATAGCGGATCTTATAGGCCAGAATTTCACTAGGCAAATATGGGCCAATGAAGGGGGTCCGTTGTGGCCATTTTCTGAAGGGTGGAATTTAGAGTACCATTCACCCACTCTAACATCCCATTGTTTGCAGGATGGTAGGGAGTGGATAATACCTGTGTGATATCATCAGTTCAGCTAAAATTTTTCACCAGTATTGATCAGAAATTTTGGTCATTATCATAAAGAATGATGTTAGGGCACCCATGCTGGGTGATAATCCAATTATACAAAACCTGGCGGTAGCCTTTGCCAATGCTGATGGCAGAGATACTGCTTCAATCCACTTAGTTAAATGGTCTATGGCTAGAAGGAGGAACCAAGGACCATTAGAGGCTCGAGGGAGAGGTCCCACAACATCAATGCTAATAGCATGGAAGGGTATACAGGGTGAAACTACTAGATGTTGAGATTGGGGATTATGTGCAGCTTGACTTTTGTATACCAGGAAGAACTCTAATAATCCTGGAATGAAACAAGCATTTCTTCCCAATAACACTGAGTCTTAAGCCACTGGTAAGTTTTCCAAATTTCCCGTGAATGACTTGCCTATGTCCCTCTAATATCACATTGGTTTGAGCTAAAGGTCATACATAAGGCACCCACTTTTTAAACACAAGTTTGCAAAATTGGCCATTCTTGACTTGAAGATTTGCCAATTTTTCTCTAATTCCTTTTAAAGGGTCAAGGATTTGACCTTTCATAAATGCAATTGTGTTAGGAGGTCGTAGAGTCAATCCTTTCCAGGGTCAGTTAAAGTTAATATGGAAGGCCAATATAGGCAATACAAATTTTGGTGTATGGTCCCTGGTCAATGGATAACAAAAACCATAGTTTGAGTTTTAATGACCATTGGGCTAATCTCACATTGGGTCCTTCATTTGCTGTAGCCATCGCAAGAAAGTATGATTAGTAATTATGGTGAAATGTTTCCCATATAAATAAGATCGGAAAATCTTGTTAGTCAATAGGACTGCCAAGTATTTGCGTTCCATAACGCTATAGTAGCATTTGGCTTTGGATAAGGTCTTTCTATAGCAGGCGATAAAATGGTCCACTAAGTTTTTGTCATGTTGAGATAATATAGCTCTGATGGCTATTTTGCTAGCATTGTTAAAGAGGAGAAAGGGTAAATCAAAATTTAGATGAATAAATACTGGAGAGTGGGAGAGAAAGATGTGTAGCAGGTCAAAGACCTAGTGCTCTTCCTTCCACTGTAAGGGTATCCCATTCTTCAGTAGATATACTAGAGGCTTGGAGGTGTCTTCAAAGTGAGTAATAAACTGGCAATAATATACCACCATCCCTAAGAAAACCTAAACATCTTGTAGAGAGTTAGGGGGATATCCTAGCAATGGCCAAGGCCTTGTCATCCATTGGGAATATTCCAGCTTTACTTACCTTATGGCCCAAAATCCATCTCACTTTGTAAAGACATTTTGATGGTTTTAGATATAATGACAATTGCTGTAAATACTGAAAGACTTGCCTGAGGTGATCTAGATGTTTGATAAAGCCTCTTTTTTTATTTAAATTTAAATTTATTGCGAGGAAGGCTGACCATGGGATGGACACTTCCAAATTTGACCCAAAAGAAACAAAACTTAGTAACAGGGAAGGCACCCCAGAGAAGCGATGCTATCTCTTGTTGCCAGCGGGAACGCCACTATGGGGAGGGGGAGGGAACGTGTGAAGGGGCCGTAGCCACAATTGAACACGTGTGGAGGAAAGGGTCTGATTTGATGAATTAAACTGGGAACCAGGAGGAGACCAGCTGTCAGCGACGCGGTGGGAGGTATCCAAATATTCACGCCTGAAAGTGGTCCACCAAATGAGACTGGAATCTGTGGACAGCTTCTGGGAGGGTGGAGGTGGAGCCTGCGATGGCATCCAAGACAATCGTGTGGATAGTCCACATGGCGATTGCAACCACCAGAGCACGGAGGGATGGTGGAAGGAGGGAGGCCATTGATAAAGCAAACATATTTCTTGACAGACTGAAGGGATGTGTTTGATCCTGGCCAAGCAGACGTTGAACTTCGCGCCATATCACTCTAGAGGTAGGACACTTCTACATGCGGTGGAACAGCGTTCCATACTGGCCACACATGACGCAGGATGAGTGTAAAGCATTAGAGCGCTCAGCTGTATGGTACACCCGTCTCAGGAAGTGCCACACATGGGAACGGATTTGAGGCTGCAACAGAGGATGGTGTGCATATTTCCAAATAGTCTTCTGAGTTTCAATGGAGTAAGGGATGTCCATCATGTCCAGGTGGTCCATCCTGGATAGAACATGGGGCCGTGTGGGGATCACGCCATCTTGGATGGGTAGCCCCTGTACCTCTTGTGTGAACTGAGGATAGGGGAGGCCTCTCTAGGCTGTGTGTCCACTAATACAAATTCTCCACTCAGCGCTCCGCGTGGAGAGGAGGATTCATTTGTAGTGGGTTTTAGTATCGTGAGGACCTGTGGACGATAGGTGTGAAGCCAGGTATTTCATCAAGGAGTGAGGGATTGATGGATTTTTGAGGCCCAAGGCGCGGGAGAAGTTGGAGCGGGCCGCGTGGGACCAGTGTTGGGAGGGGAGTGTTGGGGCGGTGACAGCCGCAATCCAGGTGCCCAGGATCTTGGCAGCATGGGCTTTGAAGTCAAGCAGGTCCATGCCATCATGATGATGAGGGCCAAACATGACCTCTAACCATACTGGTGGAGGGCGGCCTGACCAAAGCCACCTTGCAGAAGGGCATACAAGGATTTGAAAAAGCCTGGGGAGAAGGGGATGGCGTGGGCTCCAAACCAGACTTTGGAGAGGAGCAGAGAGTTGGCTAAAACAACCCTTACAGTAAGGGAAGTAGGGTGGGCTCTGAGGGAGGCGATGCGCTTCGTCACATTGTCTAGAATATGACTTTCCATTACTGCTGATGTGTACCCGCCTGCCTCCACCCACACGACCAGATGGCAGACTGGCCCTATGGTAGGGCGTGGCACGAAGGGGAGCACTAGTGGGGAGGTGTGGGGTGAGCAGGGAGGGCGAGCACGTGTGCGAGCAGATGGGCCGGGCTGGACAATGGTCGCTGGGGCCCAGCAGGTTTGATACCAACCAAGGAGGATGATTTCAGTTTTGGAAGCGTCAGTGCAGCATTACTTACCTGGGAATACTCCTGGATGAGAGCTTAAAGCGCGCATGCATCTATATTATTAGACACCCCAACCACACAGTCATCTGCAAACGCCATCATCTTGACTGGGGATTGGCCTGGCACATACCACAGTGAGTTGGGCATTCACGTTTTGAAGTAGTGGGTCAAGGCTGAAGTTATATAAGAGTGGGCTAAGGGTTCCCTTGTCGCAAGCCCCTTTGAGGGCGGACTACTTCCAGTAGGAAGCCAGGGCCACGTACTGCCATTGTTGCAGATTCCGTGAGCAGCATCACCCAGTTGATAAAGCGAGGGGGTAAGCGGAATTGATGGAGGCAGGCTTGAGGTATTCCCAGTTTACTCTATCATAGGCCTTCTGTTGGTCCAAGAATACAAGTGCCCCAGAGGCTGTGGACTGGCATGCATTAGCCACAGAGTGCACGTTGTCCCAAATTGACCTTCTTGGTATGAAACTGAATTGTTCTGGGGAGATGGTGGCAGATGCTACAATCCCTAAACGGTTAGCCATGATCTTAATTAAAATTTTTGTATCCGTGTTAGTTAAGGAAATGGGGCGCCAGTTGGCTAAGTCTAGCTTATCCCCTTTCTTGAAGAGTGTGACGGTGAAGGCCTCTTGTCCTCCTGGTGGGAGGCGCGTCTCCAGAAGGCTCTGGTTAAGTGAGGCAAGCAGCAGTGGGGATATATATTTGAAGTACTTTTTATAGAATTCATATGGAATGCCATCTGGGCCTGGGCATTTATGATTTGGTGTACTGCGGATGGCTGTCCATAGTTCATTTGGAGTAATCAAATTCATTATTTCCGGGTATTGGGAAAAGGTGCAGATGTGGGTTTGGTCGAGAAATTTTAGCCACTTTGGCTGGCTGAATTGGATCAGATCAGTATAACTCAGAGTAATACTTTTGTATTTTAATTGCCACTTTAGCTGGTGTATCCGCG
This sequence comes from Massospora cicadina, assembly GCA_022478985.1. NCBI lineage: Eukaryota > Fungi > Entomophthoromycota > Entomophthoromycetes > Entomophthorales > Entomophthoraceae > Massospora > Massospora cicadina. Next base: position 37,137 of record JAKSZP010018938.1, on the reverse strand, counting down.
ATGGAATTATCCAATCTTCGCACCTGTGTGCAGGCCACACTCTGGCGTGGTGCAAAGAATTTTTTAAAAAAATATGCGGTGCACTTGTCACCCTCTGTAATGCGTTTGGCCCTGTACTAAACACAAACCTGATGTTTGTGTTGCCTTTTGAGTGCGTTGAAGTGGGCGGCTGCTTCTGCCCACTTCTGGCCTCATGCAGGGCTGTAGCCTGTAGCTGGGATGTTGGACTCCAGGTGTGCCAACTCTGCCAGAGTGCACAAAATGACAGCTGATGTGGCTCATGAGCGTTGGGAGGAGAGGTGGTGAGAGTGGCGGATGGTGTCCTCTTTGAAGGCTGACCATGTGGAGATGGGGTCCGCACAAAACGGTGTAACAAACTCTTTTGCCAAAGTTGCTGATTCCACCCAAGTGGAAAATCCTGGTAATGCAAGTTTGGGAGGGTGGAGTTTACACCAATGTGGGGCCTTAGCCACTGTGACAGGTAGGTGGTAGGTTATCAAGACCAGCTGGTGGTCAGAGAATTCAATTTTTGTTGTTTGGAAGTTGGAGATGTGAGGTTGGAATTTCGCCAGCATGAGGATAAGGTCGATGCGGGTCATGGACCTTAATTGGCCATTGTGGATGTAGGGGCACGTCATGTTTTCAAGCAGCGGGGCTTGCCGTGGCAGCGCATCTATTAACTCAAGGGTGGCCTTTAGAACGCAAAGTTCTACGTGACCCTGGGGGGCGTGGGAGGAGGAAGGCCAATGGTCCATGGGTGTGTTTAGCCAACAGTTCATGTCACCAACTATGAAAGGGTCTGGGGGTAATGGGAGGGATTTGACTGATGAGAAAAATTCCTGACGCTCTTATGCACAGGTTGAGGCATAGATGCTGATGATAGCGTGTGCCACGTCAGCTTACGAGAAAGTGACAATGAGGACTTGGCCATTGAGGAAGGATTCTGACGATAAAAACTTGAAAAATTGTTTTTCCAAACTAGCACCCCACAGTGCTCTGACCAAAAGGATAAGAAAGGGAGGAGCATGGTTTTCCAAGCATCCTCAGAACCTCACGGACAGTGGGACTCCTGGATGGCCAGGATGTCTACGGGTAAATTTTTTTGTAAAAAACTCAGTTTCTTAGCCTGGGACAGCGAGGCCTTGAGTCCGGCAATATTCAACGTCCCTAAAGTGAAGGTTTCCCCCATCACACCTTAGGTGCAAGGGGGTGGGCACCCAGGCCCACTAGCCTCCTATAGATCTCCATGGGCCTTCACAGCAGCGCGGGCGTTTGTAGCAATGCTATCAGTAGTTTTGTTAATTTTAGCAGAGAGGTTCGCGTTGGCTTTTGCCTTTGCTTTTTGTTTCCCCAACGGTGAACAAATTTTTTGCAATGCGGATGAGTTTGGTGCACCAACATTCAGGTCAAAAAAATTTTTTCAGTTAGGTTGGACCCCAAGTCAGTTTCAACTGGAGCTTGGTTGCAAAGATCAGGTGAGATCAAGTCACCCATCAGATCCTCAGATCGGGTGGCCCAATTGGCATGGGCTTCCTAATCTGATTGGTTGAGGGATTCCTGAGTTGCTTCCACCGCGAAGGTTTCGATGTCCTCCTGGCATTGGGAGTGTGGGATAGCGGTGGTGACTTTGTCTGCTTCCTTGGCTGTGGCCCTTTGGGCCTGCTTGGCATTCTTCCGCTCTTGTGGGAAGATAGGTTTTACCAGTATTTAGCAGCCTTGTGCTCCCCATGGGAAAGCCTCTTTGGTGCTTGTGGATGGTTTGTAGTGCGCCTCTCCGCTGGCCATGGCCACCGAGGGGTGCTCTTGGAATATGATGCCCTCCTTGGTGGGGCATGCATGTGCCTTATGGCCAAATGTGTCACAGTGGGTGAAGATGGGGGGTGCGCTGTCCACGATTACCCAGAAAGGGTGGGTGGTATGCCCTTCAATATTGATATATGTGGAGTGTGGGATCTAGGTTAGGTCCTTTGTGATCTCCTCAGTTGGGGTCAGAACTGCGATAGCTTTGCTGGTGCTCAGGTGTGGCATCAGCATAAAGCGTTGCATCTCAAAAGATTGTATTTCGCTGTATACAGTGAGACCATCTTTCAGGTGCTGTTCCAAAATGGCACGTTTTACCGTAGTAGGCAAAAAGTCAAACGTGAGGAAAATTTGGTCGGATTTTGTCCATCTGGTGCATTTGGTTTTGACGATCTGTTGCCCTTTGGGGAGGTCGATCACTACATGCACTGTAGCAGCTTCATCTGCTGCCTCCTTGTTTTTGAAACCGAGGTCCAGCCAACTGCGTGACATGGAGTGAGGTGCAATGTACACCGCGGTCAGAAAAAAAGTGTGCACATCCCCACAAAATTTACTCCCATAAAGCTGTTTGTTGGATGTCCAGAAACACACAGACTCCATATTCCAATGACGAGAGTGGTTGGGAGTGTGGCGTGTTGATGTACTGGTTGCATCGCGCTTGCCAAGAGAAGATTTCTGGGGAAATAGTGACCACTGGTTTTTTATTTTTTTCTATTCCGCCGGTTTCTCCAGGGCGTTTTCAAACGTTTGAGGCCGCAGGCCTACCACATGCTCCTCTTACCTTACTTGCCCAACTGCTCCCTGACATGGGCGCAGACTAATCTCCTCTGTGAGATTATCAAACTAGAATCAGACTTGAATTGAATAAGTTGCAAAAGTGATTGCAATGAGAGAGAAAAGATTTTTGGTAAAGCCTCTTAAAAATAGTGACATTGTCATTATAACTAGCACACCGGAGCGTTTTAAAATGACTAAGAGTCTGTCAATGGCGCATTGGAAGGTAGAAGGGACGTTACAAATCCCTGCGGAAATTGATTGGGATTGAAAGTCCTTCACTCAAGATGAGAGTGCAATTTACATAATCATCCAGCAACAAATCAACTTGCTAGTACCCACTGGTAAAATCCATAACCAAGAAATAGTGGGACAAATTCATCAAGTGTAAGGAATCATCTGCACGCATCAATGGATAGCTATATTTTTGTGTGATAGAATTGATGTGTTAATAATTCATGACAACATGGCGGCCACCATCCTTCTTCTAATTAATAAGAGTAGGGAAGCCCGTGGGCTTTAGAAGGCAATAGTAAAATGGTGCAAGTCCTGAGGAACGTCTCTGGCTGTTGATTGGGCCATTTTCCTGTTCCCTAGTATAAAGACACCAGAAGAGGATGGTGGTACCTCTTGTTACTCAGGGCGATCTCGCTCACATAGCAGACAAGCGGTGGGTAACAGCTCTTCCACTTCAAATCCCACCCCCAGTACCCACACTCACCTCAGCAGAACTGTTATGGGAAATTAGCAAAATCTGCGCTGAGATTGTAAAGTTGAAGTCAGTCAGATCTAATTTGAGTGGCAATCTGGCCAATGCTTGGATCTCAAATGGCCGGAAAGGCATGAAGACTGAGGTATCAGCTGGAACACCTGTCAGTTCCAATTTGATTATTATGTAAATTGAACAAATCACCCTTCTACCAAAGTCATTGGGGATCATCCTTGATGACCAGGCTATAGCATCGGATGCCATCAATAAGGGTTTAAAGTCCCCAGTTAACAATTTGGGTGTTGCAGCCGATGTGATGCCACTGACTGAATGGCCCAGTGACTAAACGTGGGTGGGTTGGACTTCCCGAACCTGTTCCCAACCAAATGGACCCACCCCTATGTGGGGTGGCCTTAGGGAATTCCCATTGCTCGTTGGGCTAAATGCCACCATGCCAACTGTTAGAAATGTAGCTGAGCCTCGGTTCAGACATTTGAGGTCAAACTGACAGCGACTCAGCCCACTGCCAAATTTTTGATGTTGGTTCCCAAGAAAAACCCACCCATTCCTGAATAATTCGCCAGTTAGGTCAAAATTGAGGGTCCCAATCCCAGCTTGTCACTACCCCAATCGACCACTATTTAATTGTTTGCATAGCACTGAGAAAATTGTTGGTTAATTTTCTTCCTTTTTCTTCAATAAAAATTTTGCCAAAAACTAAAACAACTTTTTTTATTGTATTACTCCTTCTGACCACATCCCTGATGGCGTTTCCCTGGTGGCTTGTTGGTCTGAATACTGGATGGGCCCTACCAGTACTTATGGTCACTATGGCCCCCTCTGTCATCAATTAGATTCAGCGAGTCCAATATTTTTGGCTCTATAACCCCGTTATCATGAACTTCCAGCAACAGTACTTGGGAATCTTGTGGCCTTATGTCTACCAATTGCAAGAGAGAATCCGTCTCCTTGCCTCCCGTTTGAAATGACCCCATATGCTGATGAACTTATTGAAACTATTACTGTGATCCCACCCCCTTCAGCAAGGCCCCCTGGGTCAGGAGTGGGCTCATTGTGGTTCATTGTCAGGATCATACTCACTGTTATGTTGCACCAAGAATTTATTGTTTCCCAATGCCTGGCTCCATATCAATTCATTCAGTTGGCAATGCCTCTGGCATTCTGGCTTGCTTTTTGGGTGCTTACACATCCTGACTGGCAGGCCAGTCTAAACTTCTTCTTCCATTTCCATGACATAATTGACCAACCATTATTTCCAGCCACTTCCGCCTTGTTCTTCAAACTGGGCGCTGCAGTGATTACCCTTTACTAAATGAATGTGCAATCATTAGTCTGCTGTTTATTGTTTGTTTGGTCACTTTCTGACTTTGAAAGAAGCATCTGCACTACCTTGGGAAATCTCCTTCAATCCACCCAAGCTACGCGGATTACGCCTCCTCCTCCTTCCACTAGCCTGGAGGGAAGTTTGAGTGTCCCCTCCTGGGAGATCGCCAATCAAGTTCTTGACGCGCTTGCTGAGGTGCAAATGCGTACAGCAATTGCGCTTAATAATGCTTCCGCGTTATCCCATTCCCAAAAAGGGATCGCGTTGTTAGACGCTGTGGATGGGGATGCCCGCCATTGGGTGAGAGGTCTTTTGCACTCTTCCTCACAAGCAGGAGACTCCACCCCACTGATGGCTGTTGTGTTGGTGGCCCTGAAACCCCTGTGTCACAATTGGACCACCTATTCAGACTGATCTATGCCTTGGCCAAAGCCCCTAGCTTGGTTTTTTTGATTTCTACCTTTCATGAACTGGCTCCCACGGTGGGTCTCTCTATTGATATGCTTCAGGCAGTCTTTAGTTTGGGCTTGGATTCAGGTTCTGCTCATCATGAGGTCTGGTCCACCATCCAAGGATCAGTAGATTAAATATGTGCCACTGCAACCACCATCAACGCCTTACCCCACTATGTTACCCATTATCAGAAGGGGAATTTCTTGATTGGGCTACCCAAAGTAGATGCAGATGACGCGCCTATCTCCAAATTAGTAGTAGATCTGGGTACCGATCTTGCCATAACCCCCAAGTCTGAGTTGGCAGATACAGAGCTACCTATCAATGAATCTTTTCAAGCCTAGATGGAGGAAGTCGTTTACCCCGCCCTCATACTTCCAATCTTTGCTCTGGCAAAGTAACCCATTATTACCCCTGATATGCCAGTTATTTCATCAGTCACTTATGAGTCAGTTGAATCTTCAAATAAACAAAACTTCACTTATTTCCTATTGCCTATGAAGATCAGTGTCAGCTTACATCATGTTTCCTTCGAAGCCCTGGTGGACACTGATGCTGCGGGGGACTTCATGAGTGTCAAGTTGGTGCAACAATTAGAACTGGAAAATAGATGCGAACCCCTCAGTGATGGTGGCCTCATCTGCTTCCCAGCCCTCATATGTCATTTGCTGACCGGTACCTTTTTCAATACACCAGTTCAGCTTCTGTGACCATTTCTCAGCCATGCCAAACTTGGTGTTTCCGGTGAACTTAGTGGGGTGGTGGCGCCAACAACATGTTAAGATTCATTTAGAGTCTAATATGTTGTTGTTTACCAATGATCATATGGAGGGAGAATTCCCTTTGATTGACACCCTCAAGAAGATACAAGGAACCAGCTCTATCACTACCCTAGTCACTTCTGCGGGCATCCTGGCCAACTTCCCTGAAAGCTTAATGCGCTATCAGAGAATCTTTGACATGGAAAAGGCGGATCGCCTGCCTAAGCACACTAGGTTTGATTGTGGGTTTCAAACAACCATGGAGTTGGTGAACATCAACTGTCCGTTGTATCCTCATACAGCGGAGAAAAAGTTGCAATCAATACCTGGTTGGACAATATGTTGAAGATAGGTTGGTTGTGTAAGTAGACCTCACCCATAGCCTCTTCCATTGTCTTCACCAAAAAGTGGATGGTTCTCTCCACCCCTGCATGGATTATGGGCATTTGAATAAAAAATAACAGTTTCTGATAACTACCCATTGCCTCTGGAGCAGACAATCAGTCAGGCTATTGCCAAATCCCGTGTGTTCTCTAAGTTGGATCTGGTGAACGCCTTCAACCAAATTTGGGTAATGGAAGGGCAGGAATGGTTAACAGCGATCTGGATGAAGTGCGGCATTTTCCAATTTCATGTAATGCCCTTCAGGTTGAAGAATGCTCCCGCTACATTTCAATGGATGATCAAAAATGTACCGGGTGACCTCCGGTTTACCTGTGCAATTGCATACATTGATGATATCCTGGTTCACTTCCCGACTCCTGAACAACACGCTACTGACTTGGAAGTGGTGGTGGTCGCCTTGCATAAGGCAGGTTTGTTCCTCAAACCTTCCAAGTGTGAGTTTTATAAGGAGGAGGTTACTTTCCTCAGGAACCTGGTTCTCAAAGATGGCTATGCAATCCCTCTCAACAAGTAAGATGTGATCCAAGAGTTGCCAACCCCAACTATGCAGAAACAACTTTGGAGTATCTTGGGAACTATCATCTTCCTAAAAAAAATTTCCCTGGCACTTTCCCAGCTGGCCGCACCACTCCACCCCCTTACTGGGAAAAACGTACCATTTTGTTAGATGCCTAAATGCCAGCAGGCATTCAATTGATCAAGGAGGTGTTCATGTCTCCGCCCATTTTGAAGCATGCCAATCTTACCAAACCATATATTGTTGCATGCGATGCCTCATTGTAGCAGTGGGAGCAGTGTTGCTTCAGGAGCACGATGGTTTAGATCATCTGGTCACTTACTTTTCCTGGAAGTTCACAGCCACGGAGCAGTCTTGGGCCATATATAACAAGGAATTTGCAGCTGTTGCATGGGCATTAACTCATTAGCGGTATCTGTTTCAGGGTGCCCGCCATGAATTAACAGTCCGCTTGGATCAACAGACCCTTTTGTATTTTTGCAAACGCCAAAAATTGGTGCATCGGCAGGCCCAAACATATCAGGACCTGTGCAATTTTAACTTCAAATATGAATTCGTTAAAGGTGCTCTTGATGTACTTCCTGATTTCCTAAGCTGCAATTTCGCCCACTGTCCCTCAGAACCAGAGGAAGTGGACCTCGTTACTGTGATTCCTGCCGCTCAAATCCTGTTGATCGTTCCCCCTGTCATTTCCTCCATCGCTTTGGCTCCTGACGCCCCGCTAGTGGCTCAGATCTTGGCCAGTCAAATGGCCTGCCCTGAGGGCGTAGAGTTGGTCAAGCAGTTGGCTCACTCGATTCACAAAACACTCCCTATACTCCATAGAAGAGGGACTCATTTACTTTCAGTCTCGCATCTGTGTTCCCCCTCCTTCCAATTGGAGGTATTCTGTGCACATCATGATCCCCTCATGGTTGGACATCCCAGTAACAAGAAATGCATTGATTTGATTAATAGAACCTTCAATTGGGTGGGTCTGACAAAAGAGGTCCTGGCTTGGATCACCAATTGTGCTACTTGTGCTATGCCAAAGCGGATCGCTCCAGAAAAAATGGCCTCCTGCACCCCTTACAGCAGGTGGAGGGCCCATGGACATTGGTGTCCGTGGATTTTATTGTTGAACTCCCCTGTTCTAATGGGTTCACAGCGGTGATGGTGATGGTGGATCAATTTACAAACTTTTCCCTTTTTATACCTTGTACTTCCATGATTATGTCAGAAGAAACTGCCCGTCCTTTCATACGCCATGTGTTTTCAATGTTTGGTCTCCCCCAGGAGATCATCAGTGACCGGGATTCACAGTTCACCGCGCAGTTTTGGAGTGAACTCCTATTGATCCTAAAAATATCCCCCTGTCAATCCACGGCGTATCACCCTTAGTCTGATGGTCAGATTGAGCAGGTCAATCAAGTCCTCGAATAGTACATGCGTTGCTATGCTGCAGCCATGCATTATACTTGGGCTGGTGACTTGCCTCTCAAAAAATTCACTTACAATAATGGGACCCTCGCGTCCACGGGATTTTCCCTTACAAAGTAAAGTTGGGCTATAATCCTTTGTTTTCAGTTGGGCCGTGCTTATGGCCTGAGGTTCAAGCTGCCGCAGATCATGCTGCCTATATCAGATCAACTCAAGCCTTAGTGCGGGAACACCTTACCAAAGCCATTGACAACTACAAGCAGTTCGCGGATTGTAGGCATCTTTCAGGTCATGATTTTACGGTGGGTTCCTACATCATGCTTGATACCCATCATTTGAGAATTCAGACCCCTTCCCATAAATTTGCCAGTAAATGCTTGGGTCCCCATTTGGTGGAGGAGGTATTGGGCAACAGGCCGTTCTGACTGAATCTCCCCGCGCATTAGAAGCAGCATCCTGTTTCCATGTTTCCCAGCTGTCGCCCTTCAAGGGTGCAATTCCCATGGAACCAGAACTGATCATCATTGATAATGGGGAAGAAGCCGAGGTAGAGGCTATCATGGCATCCCAGAAGTCGCGATGTTCCATCCATTATCTAGTGGCCTGGAAAGGTTATCTGGCCTCAGAAAATAGTTAGTCAAGGTGCGCGATTGCGTGAATTACATGGACCTGGTCGAAGCATTCCACATATCCCACCCCAAGGCTCCCCACCCCCCAAGAAAGTTGCAACGATTATGGCAAACAAGTTACCTAAGGTGCACAAGAATGTGGCTCTGGTGCAGTTTCCCGGTGGAGGTGCCCTTACTTTGGAAAAAGGAAAGGGTAATGTAAGTCCCAGGGAACATCCCCTGGCTGTTGATTGGGCCTTTTTCCTGTTCCCGAGTAAGAAGACATCAAAGAGGAGGCAGTACCTCTCGTTACTCAGGGCGATCTCGCTCACATAGTAGACGAGCAGTGGGTAACAGCTCTTCTGCTTCAGATCCCATCCCAGTACCCACACTCACCTCAGCAGAACTGTTTTGGGGAATTAGCGAAATCTGCACCAAGATTGTCAAATTAAAGTTGGTCAGATCTAATTAAGTGGCAATCTGGCCAATGCTCAGATCTCAAATGGCTGGACTACATGAAGACTGAGGTATCAGCCAGAGTTCCTGACAGTTCCAATTTGATTAATATGTCGATTAAACAAATCACCTTTCTACCAAAGTCATCAGGGATCATCCTTGACGACCAAGCTATAGCATCAGATGCCATCGATGAGGGTTTAAAGGCCCCTGTTGACAATTTGGGATTTGCAGCTGATGTGATGCCACTGAATGAACGAATGGCCCAGCGACCAAGCGCGGGCGGGTTGGGCATCCTGAAACCATTCCCAACCAAATGGACCCGCCCCTATGTGGGGTGGCCTTGGGGGATTCCCATTGCTCGTCAGGCCAAAAACTGTCACACCAACCATTGGAAACATAGCCAAGTCTCAGTTTGGACGTTTGAGGTTGAACTGACGGAGACTCAGCCCACCGCCAAAATTTTTTGATGTCAGTTCCTAAGGAATAAACCCAACCATTCCCGAATAATTTGCCAGTTAGGTCAAAATTGAGGGTCCTAATCCCAGCTTGTCACTACCCCAATCGACCACTATTTAATCAGTTGCATAGCACTGAGAAAATCGTTGGTCAATTTTCTTCCTTTCCCTTCAATAAAAATTTTGCCAAAAACTAAAACAATCTTTTTATTTTATTACTCCTTCTGATCGCATCCCCAATGGCGTTTCCCTGGTGGCCTGTCAGTCCATATACTGGATGGGCCCTACCAGTACTTATGGTTACTATGGCCCCCTCCGTCATCAATTGGATTCAGTGAGTCCGATATTTTTAGCTCTATAACCCCACTATCATGAACTTCTGGCAACAGTACATGGGGATCTTGTGGCCTTATGTCTACCAAATGCAAGAGAGAATCCATCTCCTTGCCTCCCCAGTTGAAATGACCCCATATGCCAAAGAACTTATTGAAACTATTACTGTGATCCCACCCCTTCAGAAAGGCCCCCTGGGTCAGGAGTGGCTCATTGTGGTTCATTGTCGGGATCATACTCACTTTTGTGTTGCACCAACAATTCATTGGTTCCCAATGCCCAGCTCCATATCAAGTCATCCAGTCAGCAATGCCTCTGGCATTATGGCTTGCTTTTTGGGTGCTTACAATCCCAACTGGCAGGCCAATATAAACTTCTTTGCCGTTTCTATGACAAATGGCATTCAACAATTTTTTGTAACTCTAAGGCCACTTGAGCTTCCTCCACTTTGGATTTTTGTTATGGTCAGATTTTGGTGGAGGGTGAGCCTCAGTCTCAATTTGATGAATTACCCTGGACATTTTCCCATAGTCACTTGGCCCCAAGGAAAAATATTGCCATACTACTTAAGGAGGTCTTTGACATTATAGTGTTAATGAGGAGTAAGATTATCTATAATCCTGCTTTTGACCAGAACTATGGTAGGTAGGGGATCAATTACTAAATCGTGTAGCAAGCCAAAACTGTCATTGTTGGAAAATGACATCCTCCTTGGGACCAACATTAGAGACAAAGATGCTTTCAGGGAGGCCAAGAAGGTGAAGTTAGAAGACCTCCCTGACCTCAAGCATACCATAGACTAACGTTGGGTAAAGGAAAAATATGCCAAGTTAGTCCTATGGAGGCAAGCAAAGTTTGGCCCAGTATGAGAGTAGGGGCGTTAAAACGAACTAGCTTTGTTATGAGGTAAAATGGTTCGCTTCAGTTTTGGGTGAATTGGTTTCAAAACTTGTTTGGTTTTCACATTGTCCATCTCAGTTCAGCTGTTTTTACAATCAATCACCCAAATTTGGTTGATTATCCAATATAGCATTTTGCCCAATATAAGCATGCGCCTATTGGCGCACCTCAGCTTAGACCCACTTCCATTGACTAATTTTTTGCCAAATTTCTTTAAATTTCCCCAGTTGAGACTAATCTTCCTTGTTGGTCAACTTCATCATAATTAAAATTCCTCGCTAAGTAAACCATTTTTCATATTTATGATCAATTGGACAATCCTGTGCGTGGACCTCTTTGCGGAGGTTTCACCCTACATTAACCTTTCCATTTTAAATACAATTTAAATTGTCCCCTTGGCACCATTGGGCCACCCAGGCTCCCTCCAACCTGGGACGCCTATACCTTCCTACTCAGTGCACCGCGTCATTTTGGTTGGTTACTTACTCTAATGATTGCATTCCCCTACTTAAGTTATTGCTACAGCACCCTCTTCTGGGCTCTAATAACATTTATTCTAATGACTAGTTCCCTGGCGTTGGCCCTGTGCACTATGCACTACCACGCTGGAAACAGGAGAGTTATAGACACTCTCCTTACATTAGTTGACCAACCACTTTATCTTATGTGCACGAACTTTTTCCGTGTGGGGCTTATACAAAGCAAAAAACAGTGTGCTCTGGCTGTGGTCTTTGGCTATGGTCAGCTGCTCCACTGTTTCCTCCTTTTCCCGAAGGTTGGAGCACCTTGACGTTAATTTGGCTGCCTCCAACTGGGAAGTACCCACCCTTTGTTCTCATACCTGGTGGATACAGATGCTTTATGGTCCAGAAGTCATGAATTCTTGCTTTATGCCGAAATTTAATAAAAATTCAAACAAACGGGTTTTACTTTGACAGCACATGCAGATGGTGCTGGCGGAATCTTTGCAGATGGTCCTGGGGGTGATGTCATTGGATAACGTCAGGCTATCCGTTGCAGTTATGGGAATGGGGTCATTCATGTCTAAAATGCGTTTTATAATGAAAACACCATATATACCTCCAAACCATATTTTCTCTCTTATGGCTCAGAGATGGTACCTACTCCTGTGTATCAAATCACCCCAGAAAACCCCCGTTTGACCTCTTCTATGATTCGCAGCACTCAGGAGGTTGAAAAAGAGCTGCGTTTTAATTAAAAAATGTTTATGCCCCTGCCAAAGATATGGTGGGATATGTGGCCTCAGCAGTAAGAGTGCCAAATATCCCTCCCTATTCATTGATTGAAACACATACCATGGTGACATGTTAATGGCAGATAATGAGTCTTTTGGTGATGTGCTGGCGTTTTCTGCTTTAAATAAAGATCATTTGGGTTATTTTCTAATGACTGCTACCCTTTCATCCAATTTAGTGAAATTCAGCACCACAATTCTGGTGGATACTCGCACCTCTGAAAATTTTATGAACCAAAGCCTAGCTAACTACATTGAGCTGAGTTACTTACCAGGTGGTATGGTTAGGGGAGGGGCGTCCCAAGGTATTCTCACTCTGAAGGTCATTGGGTCAGTGGACTATCAGGTTGGCAAGTGCTACTTGTCCAATCACTTCCAAGCTATCAAAAACCTCTTGTACCCTATCATTTTGGGTGTGGAGTGGTGGCGGAAGTTTGACGTCAGAACTAACAAAAGAGAATACCCTATCCCTCAAATTAAAGAATTGTCGCACATTTATTTGTTCCTTTGTATGAGGCTAACGTTCAGGGAGAACTGCCCCACTGGCCCCACCTTCACACCCTTGGACTTGCCCCTATGCTGAAGCCCACCGTGGAGGTTCACCTACCTTCTTGTTTAGAGAGTTTAAAATCTTCCTTTGATGCAGCATCAGCTAACGCACTACCTGATCATTATGAGTTTAATTATGAGTTAAAGCTCACTTTGGATCAGCTGCATATATCTTCCCCCGTTTACCCATTGACTGTCCGGGAGGAAGAGGCTTTAGATGTGCGGGTGAAGGAGAAGTTAGCTAAAAGCGCATTTTTTCAGCGTACCTCCCTTGTTTGCTCCCCGCTTCTATTTGTGGAGAAGCCAGATGGAACTTTACGCCCTTGTGTAGATTAAGGGAATCTAAACAATGTTACTGTACCAGACTCCATCCCATCCCTTTGGATTCACTTATTGCACGTTATGTAGAAAAGGCTAAAGTCTTCTCAAAACTGGATTGCCTCAATGCGTTCAATATGATCCGGATAAAGAAGGGACAGGAGTGGTTAACTGCATTCTGAACCAGAAAAGGGATTTTCCAGATCTGGGTCATTCCCTTTGGGCTTAATTATGCTCCTACTATCTTTCAACGCCGCATTGATGCTGCATTGGGGGACTTGTTGGGGGGGGTATGCGCGGTTGCCTACATGAACGATATCCTGGTGTTTTCCCCTGATCATTAGTCACATGCTGTACACCTTTAGAAAGTGGTGGAGATGTTAAAGCAGCCCACCTGAAGCTAAAGATCAGTAAATGTGACTTCTTCAAGTCCCAGGTCACTTTCCTGGGCAACATCATGTTTGACCTAGGACACATGATAACTCAAAACAAGAAGAAGGCTATTTGTGAGTGACCCATCCCCACTTCAGTCAAGGAATTAATGAGTTTTTTGGGGACATGTACGTTACTCAAGAAGTTCACGCCCAATATTTACGAGGTGGCAGCGCCCTTGTATAAGACTAGTGGTACAAAGGTGCTTCAGTGGTCCTTCGTTTTGGAGGATGCCTTCCAAGCAGTGAAGTGCACCCTGTTGTCCACGTCCATCCTTCACCATGTCAACCCTTCAAAAGAGTTCATTGTGTCTACTGCTGACTCCAACTTCGCCATAGCAGCTGTCTTGTTAAAAGTAGGTGAAGACGGGATAGAGCATCCAGTGGGATATTTTTCTAGGAAAATGTCTCTGCCTGAGTCGAATTACACCATTTACGACAAAGAGTTACTAGCAGTGGTGGAGGCGCTGACTTATTGGCGTCACCACTTGCATGGCTCCTCCCAGCCTTTCCATGTATGTACAGATCACCGTGCCTTACTGTACTACCGCGCTCCTCATGTCCTAACTCCATGGCAGACCCAAAAGCATGAGACCCTTGTCCAATATGCATTTTCTTATTAGTTCACCAGGAGCAAGGAGAATGGTTTAGTGGATGCTTTGAGCCGCAACCTCACTTTAGCTCCTTATCCAAAGGATGTAGAAGTTCATAACACCCAGTTGATGATTCCACTGGGTAAGATTTTATCTCAAATTCACGCTCCCACGGCCAACATGCCAGCGCTTGCACCTCTGGAAAATGCAGAGGAATACAGTATGTTCATATATGTAATCCTTTCTCAGCCATTGTCAGCCAAATATACTATGGTCCTTGCTATGAGCGCGCTAAATCAGGAGGTTTTAACCAGGAGTTATCACGTAAAGGATGAGATGGTGTGGTTTCAGGGGCGCATGTGGGTTCCTCCTGGACCACTGCGCCTGGAAATCATCTGGAGAATCATGACGGAATCACCGTTGGTCATCCTGGGAAAGCAAAGACCTTGGAGTTAATATGACGCACCTACAATTGGAAGGGCTTTCCTGACCAGGTGAAAAGGTATTGTAAAGAATGCTTGATATGCAATCAAATGAAGCCCAATCGTCAACCTTTAGTGGGTTTGTTAGTACCAGTCCAAAAGGCTGAAGGGCCCTGGACTTCCCTATCAGTGGATTTCATTGTGGAATTACCTGTCTCTGATGGCTATGATGCCATCATGGTGGTGGTGGACTGCTTTACAAAGTTCGCCCACTTTATTCCTTGCAGAATGACAATAACCATGGCTGAGATAGCTAGGCTCTTCGTCACGCGTTTGCACTCCATGGGGTTCCTCAAGAAAATATCAGTGACCGGGGACCCCAGTTTACCTCCATCTTTTGGGAAGAGTTGTGTAAGACTCTTCAGATTCGCCCCTGCCGTTCAACTGCCTATAACCCCCAATCAGATGGGCAGACTAAACGAGTGAACCAGTTCTTGGAACAATTACTGCGGTGTTACACTGCTGCGGATAATTCAGATTGGGGTTCTCACCTTCCTATGGCCCAATTTAGCTACAACAACACTTTGCATTCCTCAATTGGTTGTTCCCCATTTTTCGCCAACCATGTTTTTAACCCGCCTTTAACATGGAGCCCAGCTGTGGATCCAAAGTGGAAGCGGTGGTGGACTTTGCCAAGACTATCAAGAAATTCCACCAGGGTGTTTCAACGAGTTTGGAGGCGGCAATGCAAGTATATAAGGAGAACGCTGATGGTAAGTGACGAGTGGGTCCAGTGTACAAGGAAGGGGATCTCGTTATGCTTGATGCTCATAACATCTCTTTCAAGCAGCCATGAAAAAAGCTGTGACCAAAGAGAATTGTTCCTTACCGCATTATTAGAAAGGTGGGCCATGCCTCATACCAGTTGGATCTTCCTCTTTGTTTCAGATCTTCTTTGTCTTTCATGATAGCAAATTGACGTTGTTCAAGGGCCCCCACCTGAGACTCTCGAGGCTTATCTTGTGGATGGGGCACCAGAGTGGGAAGTCGATGAAATAGTAGCCTCCCGCCATGTTAAAAGAAGGCCTAAGTACCTGGTATCCTGGAAGGGTTTTGTAGCTGCAGATAACAGTTGGGTACCAGCACTGACTGTGTGCATGCCCAAGATCTGATTGAAGCTTTCCATAAGCGTTTCCCACATGCTGCTGGAACTCAAAAAAATCAAACCGTTGCAGCAATGAAACTGGCCCCAGCCCACAAGAACTTTTCCTGGCGCAAGACCCTGGAAGGGGGTTGATCCCGTTGAGAGGAGAGGGTAATGTCATGGTTGGAAAATGACATCATCCTTGGGACCAACGTTAGAGACAAAGATGCTTTCAGGGAGGCCAAGAAGGTGAAGTTAGCAGGCCTCCCTGACCTCAAGCATACCATATAACAACGTTGGGTAAAGGCATAATGTGCCAAGTTGGTCCTATGGAGGCAAGCAAAGTTTGGCCCAGTATGAGAGTAGGGGCGTTAAAACGAACTAGCTTTGTTATGAGGTAAAATTGGTTTGCTTCAGTTTTTGAGTGAATGGGTTCAAAAATTGTTTGGTTTGCACATTATCCAGCTCAGGTCGGCTGTTTTTACAATCAATCACCCGATTTCAGTCAATTACCCAATATATCAATTTGCCCAATATAAGCATGCGCCTATTGGCGCACCTCAGCTTAGACCCACTTCCCTTGACTGATTTTTTGCCAAATTTCTTTAAATTTCCCATGTTGAGACCAATCTTCCTTGTTGGTCAACTTCTCCCCATAAATAAAATCCCTCGCTAAGTAAATTGTTTTTCATATTTATGATCTCTTGGACGATCCTGTGTGTGGACCTCTTTGCGGTGGTCTTGTGCTACATTAACCTATCCGTTTTAAATATGATTAAATTATGCCCTTTGGCACTGTTGGGCCACCCAGGTCCCCTCCAACCTGGGACGCCTATACCTTCCTACTCAGTGCACCTCGTCGTTTTTGGTTGGTTACTTTCTCTAATGATTGAACTCCCCTACATAAGTTATTATTGCTCCAGCACCCTCTGCTGGGCTCTAGTAACATATATTCTAATTACTAGTTCCCTGGCTGTTGGCTCTGTGCACTATGCACTATCACGCTTGGAATAGGAGAGTTATAGACAATCTCCTTACAAAAACAACTCACACTGGCAATATTCTCAATGTGACGTAGATTTACATATACTATAGGGGCATGCTAAGAGACTTGGAGGGTATAGATTATGTTGTAATTTCGGCAGTATTCAATAAATATGTTGGCGGATTTTTGCACAGGGTTAACCCACTGAGCAATAGAGACCAACGATATGATGATCACTGCCCTTGAAACAAAAAAATAACTTTAAATAAATATGGAGCACTTGCTCCAACAACCTCTTTTATTAAATGTACTTTAATACCGCGGATTCTTCTTATTCCTCTTTACTCTATCCTTCTTAACAACAACCCTCCTTGATCATCTTGTCTCGCCTATATTGTAGCGACTTCAGATGCTACAACTCATATGGCTTAGTAATTTAATTCGCCATATCTTATTGGCTCCATCAATTCTTCATTTGTTAATTTCACAATTGCCTAATTTGAGGCGATTTCCCAATAACCCAATATTGCCTCAATTCAAGGCACTAAAATTACCATTACCATATCAAATCTCGACAGATTCCATTCATTTTGCCATAATGACCTCGGGCTTATCATCCAGTCATATCAAATTCACAACATTACCCCCTCCTTGACTGGACTATAAGGATTCTATTGTTTGTATGGCTGGAGGAACTTCATATGAACTCAGTTAATGATCTGACTGCTAGTAGGGTCCTTGATAGTATATGCATCTATACTGATCTTCTCAATGACTTTGAATGGCCCAATCCAGATACTGGCCAGCTTATGTTTCCAGCCAAACCCATGTTGATCATGGAATAGGACCATGTCTCCATCTTTTGAACTGTGCTAGGTCACTCCATCATACCTGATTGGCAGCCTGGCTTTTGATTCTCTTGGCTAGGCTGAACAAGTACACTTCAGTTTGTAATTTAATCAGCATATTCATTAGGACAGTCAGATAGCGTTGTGGATCCATACCACCAGTGTCCTCTACACAAGCATATAAGAGGGCGGGCAGAGCGGGGTGCCATCCATAAAGCAATTGGAATGGGCTTTTCCCCATGGCGGAATGATAACTAATATTATAAGCAAAGATGGCGGTGGACAAAAGGGAGCTCCAGTCTGAGGGTCAATCTGCTACTAATTTATGGAGTATGTTCACTAAAGTCCCATTGACCCGCTCCACCATTCCATTAGATTTGGATGGTATGGGGTTGTCAAAACCCCTCAGATGGTCATTAGCTCATTAAGCTTTGGAAGAATGTGGGAAGTGAAGTTAGTTCCATTGTCAGTAAGGATGAACTGGGGACAACCATGTCACTGAATTATACATTCCATGACAAACTTGGCCACCGTTAGCGCCCCTAAATCACATATTGGCCGCGCCTCAACCCACCTGGTCAAGTGGTCAATTGCTACCAAGATGTATTTGGACCAGTTTGCCCCTGTTGGTAAGGGACCCACAACATCAATTGAAACGGTGTGCCAGGCAAAGTGTGGCTTCACTAACCAGTATGAAGTCTTATGGCGGAACAGCTTTTCCACTTGGCACTGGTGACAGGAGGAGATAGTATCAAGTACATCGAAGTTCATGCTTTCCCAGTAATACCAAGGTCGCAATAATTCCATGGTCTTATGTACTCCACCATGTCCAACCGCTCGGTGTGCACTCATAATAATATTTGGGCGGGCGGAAGGTCTTGGAATATATATATTAGGTAGTGTCCCCTATCCGCTTATACAATTCTCCACTTTTCTGGAACGTATTGGCCCTTATTTCGTCCAATACCTTTATGACTGGGGGCGGTTCATCATTGTACTTGCCACTAAGCATCTTATCAAACATAATATCGCTCAGATCCACTGTAACTGCAATCGTGGGTAATCTCAATAAACAATTGGCATTCTGGTGTTTTGCTCCAGGTCGATGCAAAATTTCAAAATTGTATGCCTGCAATTTAAGAGCCCATTGGGCTAGACGCCCTTCTGGTTCTTTAAGATTTTGTAACCAGCGTAGCGAGGCATATAATATTACAACTTTGAATTTTACTCCATGCAAGTACAATTAAAATTGTTTATAGGCGTAGATCACCGCTAAAAACTCACGCTCAGTCACAGTATAATTGCATTCATGACTGTTTAAGCTATGACTGCAATATGCTACAGGATGCTCTTCCCCTTCCTCATCTTTTGGGATAGGACTGCTCCTACAGCAGAAAGGGATGCATCCATCTGAACAATGAACTCTTTTTTGAAATTGGGATAGTGTAACACCGGTGCACTGGTTAACGCCACTCAAAGCATATCAAAAGTGCATTGCTGACGCTCAGTCCATTCAAACATAGTGTCCTTTTTTAACAACTCAAATAGCGGGCCCCCAATACAGCTGAAGTTAGGGATGAAGCACCGGTAATAGGTGACCATTCCCAAAAATACCTGTATATCCCACTTGTTGTTGAACGGAGTCATTTTACAGATAGCTTCCACCTTGGCTGGTTGAGGTCACAACCCTGTGGCGTTAACTACAAACCCCAGGTACTCCAGCTGGTCCTTAAAGAAGTGGCATTTCCGAGGTTTGATCTTTATGTTGGCCTCAGCGAGCCAGCAGAATACAGCTTCTAAATGATCGAGGTGTTCCAAGAAGGTTTAGGAGAAAACATTAATGTCATCAAGGTATACAAGGACACATGACAGTTTTAGGTCCCCCAGAATAGTATCCATTGCTCGTTGAAACGTAGCTGGGGCGTTACACAGCCCTTGCGGCATCCAAGTTGGTTGAAAAAGACCTTTGGAAGTGATTATAGCGCACTTTTCCTGCTCCGCCAATGGCAACTCGATTTGCCAATAGCCTGAGATCAGGTCCATAGCTGAGAAGAAACGAGCTCCCCCTAGCTGATCTAAAGCGTCATCAATCCGTGGTAAGGGATAGGAGTCTTTTTTGGTGATGCTGTTGAGCTTTCAGTAGTCTATTACTACACGGTTGGTGCCATCCTTCTTTTTAACAATCAGAACGGGTGAAGCTCATGGAATCTTCAATGGTTCAAGCATCCCTTGTGCTAATAGCTTGTCAATTTCCTCGTTTACTACTCCTTCTGCCACCCTTGATTGGAGGATTGGCCTTGACCTGATGGGAGGGTGATCTCCAGTGTCCAGCCTATGAACCACCCCCACGCGCGCATCCTAAATCGTGGTCATCAACAGCGAAAATCTCTTTATATTTTTGAAATAAAGCGATTGCCCTATCCTTCTGTGTTTCTGACAGCCCCATTAATTCGTTGCGCGATACTACTGCCATTATATTGAGCTGCAGTTTGAAAGGCAGACCAAATTCCTCCAGTGACCCAAAGTCATGAACTGAACTAACCTCCTCAATGGGGATAAAGTGCAAGTATGCCACTATTTGGTGGCGGCAGATTTGCAGTGGTACCATTTGTAAATTTGCAAGCAAAACTTTGACCTCCCCTGCCCTGGTAATATAATACCTGGGGCTACATGAGGCTCAAACTGCAACTGCTGATATGGCCCAATAACTTCCCCATAGAGTCCATCTGGAACTTCTATCACCAAGTCAGTGTTTACTATAACTTGATGCCCAGATGGAATTGATATAGGTCCAGCAGCTCAGAGCGGCAGCCCTTGATATTCATAAATCTGTTGTGGAAGGGCTCAGGTTTTGCCCTTTAACCGATGGTAGCGCACTGGGATTACTCCATCACTATAAGATAGATTGATATTCCCCATATGCACTGGATCATTTGGCACTCCGCTAGAGGTGAAGTGAATTGGGATCCTCTGACCCAATATTTCAAAAGTCTAATTACTCATACTGATAACAGCCCCATAGTGTCGCAATAAGGCGGTTCCAATCAGCAGATCATAATGGCTATTTGATAACACTATAGCTGGGGCTACCACAACAATAGACCCAAACCACAATGGAAGCGCACTGTATGCTCCTTCAGAGACTGTGTTATCCGCTCCAGCAGTTCCATATACCACCTGATGGTCCACGTCCAGTTTTAATGATAATTTGGCCACCAACTTGGTGGAGATTATATTGACAGGGGCACCTGTATCTATGATGGCACAGACACGGGTTTTAGCTACAACCAGGTCACAGTAAGTACATTCAGAGTAAGATGCATCTTGACTGTTTGTAACATAGACATTTAAGACATCTCTGTTTTCAAGAAAATCACAATCCCCTCGCCAATAAGAGGGTACTTTGTGATAATAGTGTAGACTGGATGAGTGTCGATTACCGCTTGCAAGAAAGGGGCATCAGAGGAGGGGTCCAACTTTTCAGGTGAAACTTGGTCAAACATCTGGCAAGCATACGGATCAACCTGAAACTGGGACCCCTCTTCCACCATAGCTGCAGACTGTACTTGCGATAAAATATTCACCACTTCAACTGGCTGCTGATATAAGACTGACACATCAGCCAAGGGAGCTTCCACTGAGTGTACAGGGATAGGTTCAGGTTGGACATTTTGAGTTAAATTAGCGGAAGTAGAGAGTCCCATCTCTATTCCACTCTGACTTTTTCATGATTGTATTATCCCTGCAGGAGGGAATAACCCTGACGTTGAAGACAACTTCTGTCCAAGTGCCCAGAATGACCACACAAGAAACACTTAATCCTGTAAGATCTGAGTCCATGATTGTTGTTAAATGGCCCATCCCAAAAGTTAGGCTGGGGTCGAGCAGTGTAGACAGACCCTTCCCAATAGTTGAACTGCTGATGGCAACTCCATTCGAGATGAGGCAGGTGCTGATAATAAGGCTGGTGGTTACCAAATGGACGCTGAACTGGAAGAGATGACTTTCTCAAATAAGAAGGTCCAGCAGTGGAGAGGATATAGTTTTGCTCTAAGTTGGGTGGAGGAAAGTTAGCGGATAACCGGCACAAGATTTGAACGAGTTTAAGTAAAGGGATACCAACTTCTAAATACAGAGACATGATATTGAAAAGCTCACGGTATGGTTTCACAGCAGAGGTCAACGCTATGCATACATCTGATTCAGTTAAAGTTTCTGCCCCAATTAACACATGAGCTTCAATCTAGTGATCAGCAAATGTGGTGAGGGTCTCATTATGCTGAAACCCAATTGTTAAGAATTCTGCCTTTTGCTGTGCCATTTTCATAGTCCCCCCAAATAACCACAACACAGTATCTTTCACTTTTTGATAGGTAGCAGAACTGGTGGGAAGATAGCAAACAACTTGGTCAGCGCTGTTGACATCCAAAGTGGATATTAATAATTTGGCTATACGCCGATCTGAAGCTCCTTCCACTGCAAACTCAAATCACTCAAAAATCTATGGATTTTTCCATTGCAATCAAATGGAGGCAGCTCATCGATACAAACCTCCTGTAGAAAGCTCTTTTTCCACTAGAGCACAGCGTCCAAGGGAAGCTTGAGTTCTGAATATTCAATGGTTGCGGCGTCTCAAAAAGACTCCTTGCCAGAGTAAGCCTGATTGAACATGTCCAGCAACTAAGGAAAGTTGTTGACTTTGTGATTGTCTAATAGCCCCCTGTAGTGAGCACCACTGTTGTAATTTTGGCAGTATTCAATATTTACGCCTGCGGATTTTGCACAGGGTTAACCCACTGAGCAATAGGGACCAACGATATGATGATCACTGCCCTTGAAACAACAAATAACTTTAAATAAATATGGAGCACTTGCTCCCACAACCTCTTTTATTAAATGTACTTTTAATACTGCTGATTCTTCTTATTCTACTTTACTCTATCCTTCTTAACAACAACCCTCCTTGATCGTTTCGTCTCGCCTATATTGTAGCGACTTCAGATGCTACAACTCATATGGCTTATTAATTTAATTCGCCATGTCTTATTGGCTCTGTTGATTCTTCATTTGTTAATTTCACAATCGCCTAATTCGAGGTGATTTCCCAATAACCCAATATCGCCTCAATTCAAGGCACTATAATTATCATTACTAAGTCAAATCTTGATTCCATTCATTTTGTTATAATGACCTCAGGCTTATCATCCTGTCATATCAAATTAACAACACTTGGTATTCAACATTGCAAATGGAAGATAGGTATTTGAGGAGGCATGTCCGCTTTTTCAGGGATCCTTTACTTTTGATAGGGAGTTCAAATATTAATGTAATCTGATACCCTAGTAGGGATAGGTACTTCTCCTTATGGTTGATGATGCAATTGAATTCCCGCATCAATTGGACCCCATTAAGAAACTCATAAGTATCATTTTTTATAGCAATGGCTGGGGCAGTAATAAGAGTTTCCCAAATTGATGAGGTAAGGCATAATAGGCTCTTATAGCCTCAGTTGACTGATTACTGGCTGTCCCATATTCAGCATCGTGAATCAAGTCTTGAGCTATTTTGTCTTTTAAATAAGTTGGGAGGGAATAACATTAACCAGGGAACTGGTGTCAATTATCACCAGGACTCTAAAATAATGTACAACTACCTCTACTTGAACCACTAAAATCCTGAACTGGGAATTAACAGCTAGTAGACTGTCATTAGGAATTTGTAGCAAAGCAAGTAGAGGATTTTGCCATGGCCGAGCTTGGGGCTGTTTAATGTGTTTGCAAGTTTTATCTTCTAGTTCTTGGCTTTCCTTAGAAGAGCTGACCACCAAAATTTGTTTGGGTAACTGACCAACATAAAAAGTAAGAAAGCTGGAGTTTTTTTTCCCTAAATAGAAAAGAAGTACACCAACTTCTGCAGGCGCAGCTAACAAAAAACAGCCTGAAGTGCTGTGAATAGAGCTAGAGCTAAAACAAGGGAATTGAGGCATTTGATTTTCGTCAGCAAAGAAATCCTCTTTCCATATAATGACTGATCTTTTTCTAACTTATGTTGAAAGACGTGACAAAAGTCTAAAGTGTGGTTGATTCTTTTGCAATGGGTGCATAATAAATTGGGGTAGGCGATTTGGGAGGGGTAACCACTAACACTTGGGGCCAAGGCTATTATTATTAAAATTAGAGGGACCAGCGGGTTTGAGTAAGTCATCCAGAATCTCCAAAATAGCCTCTTTGATATGGAGGAGGGACGTCAAGTTGGATTTCACCGTTTTTGATAAAGTAGGATATTAGGCATATTTTTAAATACCATAACGAGGCGATGATAGCATCATCTAATGTAAGACAATTCCTTGTGACCAGCGTTTTAACCTCAATTTAAAAATGTTGGGAGAACTCATTGATAGTTTTCCCCAATTAGGCTGATTCCCATGAAGGTCTGATTTTTGTTGGAAAGAGTTAGGTCATTCCTGAATTTCCAGAGCAAGGCAGTCTTGGCTTCAGTCCAAGTACGGTAATGCATTAGATGGGAGACCATAATGCCTTAAGCCATGCGACTAAGATAGTTCATGAGATGTTTAAGCCATTATTGATTGGTCACTTCCTCCATAGAGCTTTTGTAGCAATTAAGAAAGAGAAGATTCTTCCCTTTACAGGGACGTATTTTTATTTGAAAAAGGATTTTATGTACCACTTGGGGGATTAGAGGCTAGATGCCATGAAACAATATTTGGACTGCGCTTTCACCTAACAAAAAAGCGGTATCTCAGGAATACGCTTGAGGATGAAGCGCATCCACTTGTCTCCGCAGAACGTTAATACCATCCATTATTAAATCTACTCATTCATGAGTGACACTGAGAGCTGATTTTAGGGCAACGAGTTGTTAATTACCGCATCTCATTTTTTAAAGCATTATTGGCAGCTTGAGTTTAAGTTGGAATTGTTTGGTGGCGAGCGCTCTTTGCTACAAACCATGTACCACAGCAGGTAGGGATGCTAAGCTCACAAGGAGTTCATGATTAGAGGTTAAGAAAACTTTGGGGGAGAGGGGAACTCCATCCCAAGTGAGTTGAGCTCCTTGGTTAATGCGTCCTAATTAGACATCAAGGTTTTTAACTTTCTGAATTAACGCCTAAAGGCGTTTGTCAGGGATTACTGGGTCAACACTGGGTCCCAGAGGTCCTCTTGGCCAGAGGATCCCCATCCACCATCCTGTCCATCAAGACCGGGGGGTCCTCATTCACCATATTGTCCGTCATGACCAGGGTCCCCATTTACCATCACGACCATCATAACTGGGGAGTCCGTGCTCACCAGGAACTCCTTGTGGTCCTGAAGAATGGAGGATATTCTGTCCATCACATACTTCATAGTTTATTTCCTCCAATGACTGGAGGCGTTCATCCACAGAGGTGATAAAGTTATCAAATTTAGCTTGTAATTTGCGGGTACAATTTATGCCCTGATTATGGATATAACTTCTAGTTGACTAAAACGATTTGTGAGTACCGTCTAAACGAAACTCATGATTCCTTGATCCAGACGGGTTAGCACGTCTTGTATCTCACTAATGAGCTGCCAATTTCCCACTATCACATTTTGGCTTTCACTGCCTAACTGGAAGGCATATTAGTACAATTAGAGGAGCTTCTTGTTTGACTCCAATAACTGCAAGTGGTGGAGCAATTCCTGATGATGGAACCCAGCTACTTGGAGTAGATGGTACAAGGTGAGATTACAAAGTGACGCAGATAGCGCTCCATACGTCCATCTCCAACCTAATATACATTGAGTGAAGAGCTTTAAGCCAATATCATCATAGGGGATGGCACTACAAGAGCCCATCTTCTATTAGCTTGGCCTCCAGGGATTAAGGCCCAGATAAGAGGAGCTGTAGGTCTTCAGCAAAGTTTATAAGTGTAAGTTATACTGTTCTGTGGATGGAGCGTGGGGGGTCACCTCCATTGATGGGGGAAATAGAATGTTACAGTTTGACGTTGTATCTCTTATGTGCATATTGATTGCCCAGTCGCTGAGATAGGTGGCTTCACAATCTGAGGCATTTTACAAAGCTGAATTGTTATTTTCCATTGTTTATTTTATTTTTTTAAATGTTAATTTTCACCGGAACTCAGGTGTACCTGGAAGGGAGTACCAGTTATATTAGTACCAAAGGAGTGATACCACTATTCCTTAATTTAGGGTCAGTGGACCTGAAGCTCCTGGTTGTTGGAATATATCTTTTTTGCTTTTCTTGGTTAAAAAGATTTCACTCTGGATATTACATCTGGAGTGGTAATTCCAAACAAATGTTGACCAATTTTTACTTAAAATGGAAAAAAGAAGAGAGTAAAGTTTATTAGCTTAGTATTTACAATATAAGGAAAAATCAGGGAGGTGTTTCAGTCAATCTCCAAGCAGTCCAAGCTAAGATTTATAATTATCACAAGTTATGGATTCTGCAGCAGGCTAATTATCTCATAAATACTAATTGGCTCGCCACATGGATCAGGTTTAACCCTGAGATTAGGAAGCTCCAAGTGAGCAATAGTCGATTGCATAAGTCAGGGTTGATCCCCAACTTTAAGAGCCATTGAATTTTGTCAAGGATTATTCCCAATAGAAGTTAGGGCTATTGGTTTGATTGGGTTCAATTCCCTTTTTCTGACACCTCTGAGTCTCCAATATGAGTAGTAACCCTGAAATCCTCATGAAAGCAATGGTGGGGGTCATAACTTCTAAGGTTCAAGAAGGGGGGATGAATTTCCTGAAGGCATCTCCATTAATTCTTGTGCACATTATAATTCCTGATCAAAACTCTCATTGGTGCGTTCAAAAACATGTTTTTCTCTTGGTGGATCAAGAGTCAAATTATTGAGGCTCAATTTGGGAGTAGGGATTTTGACTCACTCATCATCTCAAATCCTGACAATGCCTCCATCAAGATCCTTTCAGAGGGGGTATATGGATGAAGGAATCTGCGAGGTATTCAGTTTACCACTGTCTGTTGATTGATGTTAGCAATGGAGTACTCTTATTTAACCTTATAACTGACCTTATAAGGTACAGACTAAAAAATGGTGAGTTTGTTCTGTCTACCTTTGGGTTGATGGGATTAAAAGAGAATGAGGTCACCTAATTAAAAATTAAGTAAGGAGGGTCAGCTGACATCATATCAGGATATCTAACTTTCTGTGATGGTGACAATGCTTGCGTGTCTAGGTCTTAAAGCTGGACAATTTCATCATCTAAGGCCCTCATAGTTAAATTGCACTTTCCAGGCATGGAGGTATCAATCAGGGTTTGGATGCTACTTGCTAATCATGGAGCATGCTCATATAGAGCTTGAAAGGGGGACATCTTGATTTGATAGTAGCTTCTTGGTAATCAAATAAGGAGCTGGGTAATTAATGGCTCCAGCAGATAGAGTTGGAGTTGGACATCTTCTACAAGATAGAGAAGATGGTTCCATTAACACGTTCAACCACCATATTGGTTGAAGGGTTGCAAGGGGTGGTGAAACTCTAGTTAACTCCAAAAGGTGAAGTTAGTTCCTGGACTACCTGCGAGGTAAAGTTTAACTCATTGTTTAAAAGCTAAGTTTGTGGGCATCTGAGCTGGAAGAAAATGGATTAATAAGGAATAGGACTGTGGCTTTCATTGTGGCAGTGGGAACTTAAATTGCTTCGACCCATGTTGTTAAACGGTCCATGGCCAATAAGATCTATTTATGGCCATATAAAATGGTGGGTAGAGGCCCATTACATTGATGTTAATGAAATTGAAAGGTCCTGTCGGAGCCACAACTGAATGATGATACTGGGGACTGGCCCAATCCTGTGATCAACAAGCCATGCAAGCCTCTGAAACTTCCTGAATGTTCTCAACCATTCAATTCCAGTACCATCGTTTCTTCAGCCATTCATGGGTCTTTTTTACAGCCCATGCCACATGGTCTTATGCACTTCTAGTATGACATCAGTTTGGAAAGAACTGCAGATGTACAGGAGCCATTTCTTATTGATTTTCTTATAAATCATTTCCTCTTCAATTTGAGTGACCTGGGTCATTTTCTGGAGTTCACTCTGGATTCCAGGAATCTCCAACTCCCATCGCTTTGTCCATTTAATTAGATCATACAGTCATTCTTCCTCAGGGGCCATGTCAGCGAGTACTGGCATCCTAAATAGACCATTAGCGTTCTGATGAATCGCTCCAGTGCTTTTGGATAATGGTAAAAGCACAGTTCTGCAGCCTAAGAGCCCATATTGCTATATCGGCTGTCTAGGTCCTTAATCTGCTGCAGCTATGGAGCGAAGAATGGTCATTGATATTTGTGAAATGGGTGCCATATAGTTAGGGCTGAAATGCTTGATTGCCAACTTAACTAGTAGATAATAACGCTAAATAGAACTATATTCTGTTCACCCTTGCTCGGGGTCTTAATGAAGTAAGCTCTTGAATGAATGACCTCATTCTCATTGTGCTGAGCTAGGACGTCCCCAACAGTGACATCACTAGCATCTGAAGTTAGCAAAATGAGTCAATTAAAACGTGGATGAACGAAAATAAGTTTAGTACAAAAACAGTCCGCAATGCATTGAACGCCTGTTCCTGTTTGGGCTTCCACGCAAAAGGAAATCTTTTGTGAGAGTTAGAACAGGAGCTGTTGGGATTTTTGTCCATATTACCAGCCTGCTAGATTACCTGGTATCGCTAGGGGAAAATTCCCAAGGCGAAGTGAATCAGAAATCAGTTGGCCCAAGTTTTGGAGGAACTGCGTTTGGGGGATTTTGGGATATTCGCCTGGTTGTATCCATCAGGGATCAATCCAGACAAATACTATAAGATCTCATTGGGTGGAGTTGCTCACGAAATAAGGCACCTGATAGTGATTAACTATCAGGTGTACCAATTGGGATCAGTCAGATTTCATCACTGACTGATTGGGAATGAATAGCAAGTTGTGAAGTGAGTGATGCTGCCTACAACTACCGAATTGATTGGTTGGTGAGTGACCTGCCATAATGGGTAATAAGTCCCAATACCTAAGCAGGTCGCTAGCTAAATATGGTTGGTTTGCTTGGATTAAGAAGAAAACATTAGGGACATGTTTTCTGACTCTTTCCGTTTAAGGTCTCAAGGATGTACAATGACGGAAACCTAACCAGGATGGGGAAGACCATCGCTTCTGAGATGAGGATGGGTGATTTAATGGCAACGGCTGCCATTTCATCTGAGAGGTGTCAACCAAGGGTTAGACAGCCGAATTCCCCACTATATATATTCCCTAGGATTTACTATAAAAACATTATTTACAAGAACAGTGTTTACAGTACTTTACATTTGGTGTATAGTTAGACTATCAGCTTCTATTGTGTTGTTCTATCTCAAGGATAATATTGCAGAGGGAAATAATTGGAAGACTCCAAGAGAGAAGAGTAAAGATCCAAGTGGGGATCTAGAGAAGAAGGAGCCATAATCAGGGATAGCAGCCGACTGTGTGTTGGGCCAAAATAGATTGTCACTGGGTTAGCTCAGCGAAGATCGGGTGGACAAGAGCCTTGGGAACAAATCCCTACAAGTATGACAAAATAAGTATTTAATCAGGAATACTGGCCAAGCTTTGGGCTGAAATATGAATCATACTTAACTACAAATAATAGTCTATATACTATTATTGGTTAGTAATTCATTCTATACAATGCGACAAAGTGCACAAGAAAACCAAACCTGTGCAGTAATTAGGTTACTGAGTTGCTTGCTGATAACAACCTGTAAAGTGAATTTTTACAGGGGCTAAGCTAAATTGTAAAACTAAGGAATGAAGTGATAGTAATAGCACACTATGCCTAGCACTACTCGATATTCCTAAGGCTCTATGGTTGCACATCTTCTTAATGGCATCTACTTTATCTGGGATGGGCTGGATACAATCTTTTGAGACCTTGTTCTGAGGAAATACATTTTGGATTGGAAAAATGATTAATTCAAAGGTTTAAGCTTTATCAAGGCCTTTCTACGATGGTTAAAGACTTTTAGGAGGTGACCCACATGATTGATGAAGGTTCATGAGAAAATAGTGTTTTCATCAAGGTACATGTGAACCAGGATAGTTTTAAACCTCCTTGTATTACTCCCATGGCACGTTATAAGATGGTGGATGCATTTCAAAGGCCCATAAGCATTCTTGTTGGCTAAAATAGACCTTCACTGTCTACAAGTGCACATTTATATTTAACTTTCAAGGATGAGATCTACTTGCCAATATCCGCTAGCAAGATCCATAAAGGAAACTTATTGCAACCAGGCAAGCAAGTAGAAAGAGTCATTGATCTTGGGTAAGGGGTAACTTTCTAACCTGGTATTGGAGTTAAGCCAATGATAGTTCATCGCCACAAGATGGCTTCCATCCTTATAAAATAAAAGGAGGAGGGGAAGCCCAAAAAAGACGCAAAGGCACCAATAGCCCTGCTTCAATAGTTTCTTGAGAGCAACAGCCACCTGAGTCTCTCCAACTGTACTTTATTGGCAGGGATGGGACTGAAGGGGGGAGCATCTCAAATTTCCATGTGTTTCAAAACGTCATTCATTTTCTCAAAATTATAGTTAGAAGCTGAGAAGAGGTCCAAGTATTCGTCCAACAATTTTTAACCTGGTTCTGTAGCTCAATAGCGAGCTCCTACCCAATAGAGGTGTTAATGAGAGATACTGGTGTTAATGTTTCTAATCCAAAATCCAATAGACTTCCAAAGATATAGATTTCATTGATGGCCTCTACAGGAAGAGTTGAACATATGCAGCTGGATTATTAGGCCCCACTATCCTAGGTTTGTCAGTGCGATTATCCAAAATTCCAATCTAGATCCAGCTAGGTGAGATCTAAAATTCCTGGACATGTAGGTCCTCCTTAACAAATAGGTTATCAAGGATTAAGATTCAAGCAGTTGTCTGAAGGGAATTTTGATATGGACCTGGGTGTCAATGATAAATTATGTCTTTGGTGGTATAGTGGTCGTCTTAGGCAAATAAATTGGCATGTCTTCTTGGTTTCTACCACAATAGGGTATCTGCACATGAGAACCCCTTACTTGATACTTGAGCTGTTAAATACAAACTTCGCTTTCCAATAGAAAAGCCTGAGCTTTGACCACTGCCTTGCCATTGTGGGAGGTTTCAAAAACCAGTGGGACCCAGTGTCGCAGTAGGGATAATAATCCCCCATCATAGTGCATGACGGCTGAATATCTTGGAGAAACTGAGTTCCTAGGAGAAGTTCATAGCTCAGGTTGTTTAATGTAATGGTGGTGGTAATCATGAAAAGATTCCCAAATAATGGGTAGAGAGGAATTGGCCCTAACGGATTGAGTGCATTGCAGCTCGCCGTGAACACTCCATGTAATAGGGCAAGTCTGGAGAAATTTTGATGAACTGCATTAGTTTAGACAAAATGACATACACCGGGGAACTACTGTTGACAATGGCATGGACAGGAAACTTGTGGACTCTAATGGAGATGCATGTGACTAAGCTCTCATTATAATTTTGGTGGTATCTTTGGGATATGCCGAGAGGGTCACACAGGGTCAAACCCACTTAACAATGGATGGACAATATGAATATCATCATCCATGAGACATCCTAATAAACTTAATAAGGTATGGAGCAATTTTCCGCTGAAACTTCTTTATTTATTTTTAATATCACAATGGATATTCGCTGTTCAGCTCAATTTTATATTAACAACCACCACCCTTCAATCGCCCCATCTCGCTTATATCTCAGTGATTTTGGATTTTACCGCTCCCTGGCTTATCATTTTGGTTCCACCATATTCTCATTGGTTCTGGAAGAGTATGATATTCTCAGTTTCCCTATTGCCTTAGTTTGAGTCAATCTTCTCAATATTTGTTAAATGTCAACATTGCTTTATTTCCCTATTGTAGGCGATCCAATAATAACCTTTTTTAACCTAATATCGCCTCATCTCAAGGCGCTCAAAATAAATGTAACTAATATCATGGTTGGCAGAATCTCACCAATCCAACATAGCTATTAAAGTTTATCATCCAGTCATATCAGGATCTTGACTTTATCCACCCTTAACACAGGACAATAAATCTCCTATTGTTTATACTCCTGGAGGAGCATCACATGCACTTGGTTAATGATCTGACCGCTTGCAGGGTCCTTGATAGTATAGGCATTAACAAATGTTTTCAAAATGACCTCAAATGGGCCAATCCGATACTGGCCAATTTGTTCTTCTGCCTGAACCCGCGTTGGTCATAAAAAAACAATATCCCCAACATTGAACTAAGCAAGCCCACTACAGCATACCTGATCAGCATCCTGAAGCTTTATCTTTTTGGCTAAGCTGAACAAGCATTCTTTGGTTTGCAATTTGATTTATGTGTCAGCTAGATTGTTCAAAGAACATTGGGAATCTATTCACCAGTATCTTCTACACAATCATAAAGCAGTGCCAGAAGAACAGGGTGTCGTTCATATAGTAATTGGAAGGGACTCTTCCCTATGGCCATATGGTAGTTAATGTTGTATGCAAAAATGGCGAAATAGAGGAAGGAACTCCAATCAGAAGTTCAATCCGTTACAAACTTCTGAAGTATGTATACCAAGGCCCCACAAACTCGCTCAACCATCCGTTGGACTCAGGGTGGTATGGAGTCGTCAGAACTCCGCGGATGCCCATCAGATCATTTGACTTTGGAAGGATGTTCAAGGTGAATTTGGTTCCGTTATTGGTAAGTATGAACTGAGGGCAGCCATGCCACTGGATAATACAACCCAGTATGAACTTGGCCACTGTGACCGCCCTAAATTCCATATCGCCCATGCTTCAACCCACCTGGTCAAGCGGTCAATCGCTACCAGAATGTACTTGAACTGGTTAGCTCCCATTGGCAGAGGTCCAACGACATCAAGGGAAACCATATGACAATTAAAAATGGGATCTACTAACTGGTATGAAGTCTTCTGGCGGAACAGTTTTTCCACTGGAACCGCTGGCAGCAGGAAATGGTAAATAGAACCTCAAACTCATGCTTTCCCAATAATACTGAGGGCGCAACTATTCAAACGTCTTGTGCACTCCACCATGTCAACTGCCTTATGCGCACTCATGATAATACTAGGCCATGTTGAGGGTCACAGGAAGTTTACTGTCAAGTCGCCAATCCTATCATACAGCTCCTTGTTGCGCTGGAAGTTATTGGCTTGCATTTCATCTAGTGCATTTATGACTTGAGGCGGCTCATTGTTGTGTTTTCCACTGAGCATCTTATCATACATTATGTCGCTCAGATCGACCATAACCGCAATTGTTGGCATCCTGGACAAGCAATAAGCGTTCTGGTGTTTTGCTCCAGGTTGGTGGAGGATTTCAAAGTCATAAGCCTGCAGTTTGAGGGCCCATAGGGCTAATCGCCCTTCAGGCTCCTTAGGTTCTGCAACCAGTGTAATGAAGCATGATCCATTATGCCTTTGAACTTCACTCCATTCAAATACACCCTAGATTGCTTATATGCATAGATCACTACTATGCACTCCTGATTGGTCATGGAATAATTATGCTCTTGGCAATTCAGGCTTTGAATTCAGTACGCCACTGGGTACTCCTGCCCTTCATCATCTTTTTGAGATAGAACCGCCTTAACGGCGAAAAGTGGATGCATTTGTATAGATGGTAAAATTTCCATCAAAATTTGGGTAGCGCAGCACTGGAGCACTGAAAAGTGCCATCTGTAGTGTATCAAAAGAGAATTGACGGCGTTCCATTCATTCAAACGCGGCACACTTCTTTAACAACTCAAAAAGCAATCCTCCAATACAACTGAAGTTAGGTATAAAGCGGCGGTAGTAGCCATCCATCCCTAAGAATACTTGTATATCATGCTTACTGTTTGAAGTGGTCATCTTACAGATAGCCTCCACCTTGGTTGGTTGGGGCTTAAGCCCCGTAGCATCCACTTCAAAACCAAGGTACTCCAGCCGGCCATTGAAGAAGTGGCATTTAAAGAGTATGATCTTAATGTTGGTTGCGGCAAGCCGGCGGAAATTTCCTCCAAATGAGTAAGATGCTCTGAAAATATCCGAGAAGACATTGATATTGTTGAGATATATGACAAGCATGATAACTTCAAGATTCCAAGGATAGTGTCCATCGCTCGTGGAATGTAGCCAGGGCATTAAACACTCCTTGTGACATACAGGTCAGCTGGATTAGCCCCTTGGATGTGATATTGGAACATTTTTCTTGTTCCGCTGCAGATAACTCTATCTTCCAACAGCTGGATATCAAATCCATTTCCAAAAGTAAAAAGCTCCTTCCAACCAATCCAAGGCATCATCAATTTTAATAAAGGGGTATGCGTTCTTTTAGGTAATGCTGTTGAGCTTCCAGTAATCTATCACTACCCAGTTGGTACTGTCCTTCTTTCTGACAATTAGGATGGGCGAAGCTCACAGAATCTTTGCCAGTTTAAGCATTTTTTGCTCCAGTAGCTTATTGATCTCCTCAGTGACAACTTCTTCCGCTGCTCTAGATCAGCGGATCATCTGGGACCTGATGGGGGATGATCACTCATGTCCAGTCAATGTACAATTCCATATGCGCACCCTAAATTGTGGCCATCAACAGTAAAGATTTCTCTATATTTTTTAATAAAATGATCGCCTGATCCTTTATGTTTTCCAATAACCTCATTAAATTTTCACATGGTATCACTGCCATTATGCTGAGCTGCGGTTTGACAGGCAGACCAAATTTATCCAGCGAACCAAACTCATGATTCTGAAGGACCTCCTAAACTGGGGTCAATTGCAAATATGCCATTATTTGATGCCAGCAAATTTTCAATAGTTCATTATGTAGATTATCTAATAGAACCTTGATCTCCCCATGACCCAGAAGTATAATGCCTGGAGACACGTGGTGTTATGGCTTAAGAATGACTTCAATATTGGGACAAACACCAAAATAAAGCTACATGTCAGGAGGCCAAGAAGGTGAAGTTGGCAGGCCTCCCTGACCTCAAACACAACTTGGATCAATGCTGGGTTAAGGCAAGGTATGCCCAAGTCGGTCCAGGGGATGTAAGAGAATCTTGGCCCTGTATAACAGCAGGTGCATTAAAAAAACCAGCCAAACAATTAAAAGCGACTAATCACTTCAGTTTCTTGGTGAACGGGGTCTCAAAGACCGTTCAGCTTTTAAAAATTATTCAGATTGAGTCAGCCTCTCCTACAATTGATAACCCAAGTTCAGTTGATTACCAAGTATAGCACACTGCCCAATGGAAGCATATGCTTATTGCTGCATCTTGGCTTAGCACCACTTCCATCAATCGATTCCCCCAAATTTCCTTAAATTTGTCTACTCAAGACTAATCTCCCTCATTGGTCAACTTTTCCCCATAATAAAGAACCCTTCGTTAGTATACTTTTATATATGTTATCTGGATAAAACTGTGCACAGACCTCTTTGAGGAGGTCAATTAGTAATAGTTATATTATAATAACAACTATACATCTCTCCGCTCATGCACCGTTGGGCCGCCCAGGTTCCCTCCAACCTGTGACGCCTATACCCTCCTTCTCAGAGCACCGCTTTTGTATAAACCCCACTTTGGGGTTCACTCCAAACTTTGTTTTTAGTTCAGCTTTGATTTCTCTATCTACCGCTAACCAACCTCATCCTGAGTTACTAAGGATCCAGTACCCTCTGTGGGGCTCTATTAACTTCATTATTAACAACTAGTTCCCTAACGTTGGGCCTGTGCCACATGCATTATCACGCTTGGATCAGATGTGTTATAGACACTCTCCTTACACGTGGGGCTCAAACCGCAATTGTTGATAAGGGCCAATAACTTCCCCATAGAGTCTGTCTGGCACTTCTACCACCAATTCAAAATTCACTGTAAGTTCAGGGGAACGTCCCCTGTGTGTTAATCGGGCCCTCTTCCCATTTCCAAGTAAAAAGGCTCCAAAGAGGGTGGCTGTATCCCTCATCACCCAGGGCAACCTCGTCCACATGGTGGATGAGCGCTGGGTAACAGCTCTCCTTTTTCAGATCCCTCCCCCGGTGCCCACATTTACCTCTACTGAACTTGTACGTCTGATCAGGGAAATTTGCGCTGAGATTCCTGAAATGAAGTCAATCAGTCCAAAAATGAGTGGAAATGAGCCTGATGTTTGGAATCTACATAGTCAAAAAGGAATGAAGAGCAATTCATCAGCCATAATTGACAACTTTTTTTTTTCAACAACACCGCAATCATCAAAATTAACCCCCTCCCAAAATTGTTGGGGATGATCCCTGATGTGCAGGTAGTAGCATTGGACACCATCATTGATAGTTCGAAGCTCTCTTCTGGCAAATTGGGTGTTGCAGTCAGTGCAACACTTCTGACTGAATGAATGGCCCAGCGACTGGGCATGGGAATTTTGGGCATCAGGAACCAATTCCCAACCAATTGAAACTGCCTCTATGTGTGATGGTCAAGGCTCTGCCTGACCGCCACATAACCCTGACCCCCCCTTAAGGCGGGGATCATGGCTAGTAGTTTTGTAAACATTATAAATAAAAGCATAGGGCTCGAGGGCAATGACCCTCAAAGATGGCATTCTGTCAAATCAGATGCCATAAAGTTTGACGAAACCTCAGGGCAAAGGTAGCAAAGGTCGATGTAAATGGCGACTGGGCCAGTCAGAGGCTGCCAACCTGAATTCTGAGGGCCTAAGTATAGAGATTGGCAATGGCAAAGAGCAGCCCAGTGAATCAGGTGCTGCCAAGCCAAATTATGCCAAAAATGGAAACAGCAAGAATCACAGCATCAGGCAGCTCAGTGAATCAGAAGCTGCCAAGCTGAATAACACCAAAAAGGAATTGACGGCATCAGGCAGTTCAGCGAATCAGGAGCTGCCAAGCCAAATACGCCGCTCATCAAAAAGTATTAAGAGCCATAGCGAAGGGCAGCCCAGCAAATCAGGGGCTGCCAGGCTGAATTATCCCAAAAATGGGAATTTTGGCAACAAGGTCAATAAAAGCTCTGATTTGTCCCTAACAAATGAAAATAAATGCGGAAAAGTTTCTGTAACGCCATGAGTACTCAAAAAACAGTCTAGAACAGGCCTAGATGAAAATATTGGAGGCTGAGATTCTCAAAATAGTCCCACAAATAGCCCACCGCCTGCAGACTCCGTGGGGTCCAATTTCCCCATATCCTCCATTCCCTAAAATAAAAGAAACCAAGCGAAGGTGTTTAAGACTGTTTCGTCTTCTAATATATTGAATAAAAACCATAAAAATCGAAAATAAAATTTTGAGATTTTTGAAATCATTTATTGAAATTTTTTGGAAAACCAGGGATTTTGAGTGAAGCAGATGGACCATTCCTTGGATTTTGACAGAGCTGTCGCCTCTCTGTATGCTCTCTCTGGGGGACAAACCGTCCTCCTCAGGGTGAGCATCATCCTCACAGTGTTCCAGGGATATCTAAACCGCTCATCAAGCTAACGAATGAGGGACCTAACCACAGCGGCCCTCTCTTACCTATAGGCCCTACCATGGGCCCTCTTGCCCAACTGCTTTGTGGCAATGTGGAGAGACCCCGTTCATCACATTAGACGAAGTT
>JAKSZP010018937.1:0-59741 GCA_022478985.1 Massospora cicadina | reverse complement strand
CACCCACCACCTGTGGCCCCCCAGCCACACCAAAGTGTGCCAAGTCGTATCTTTTAAGTTCCTTTGTTCTGCGCTCTCTTCCCATTTCCGTTTTCCGCTTTCCCTGCTCCTACATATCGGATATGTCTGTCCCCTGGTCGGCCATCCTTGTATTAATAAGTAAATTAATAATAATACTCAATCAAATAGCTCGAGTTTGGGTAGCCAGGATATTCTAAATCACTAGCAGAATCCATGGTGCTCTTGGTGGTCCTTACTCATCATACAATTAATCTAGTTTAAGCCACACCGCGGAGACAAGCCCCTTTTATAGGGTGGAGGGGGTCCAAAAAGATGCAAATATTTTCTCACACAGTGATTAGCTAAAAGACATCAAAACAATACATCATAGACTTTTCCTACCCAATATCACCATCCATCGGCCTTTCTGTTGAAGCAAGGTGAGAATTGAGAGCTCCAATAGGTCAAATCCTAATATTCAATAACATGGACTTTACTAAGCAATTTGAACTTTGAGCTTTGACATCTTAAAAACTAAGTATCAACTTATGAAGAGGGTTCGCTTTTCTTACTCTCCGCAGTGACTAATAAAATTGATTGAAATCAATACTTTTTAGGTACTTTATTTTTTATTATTTTGATAAAGCTATTCAAATACCTCTCTAATAAATAAATTACTCCTGCATTCGAGAATCATACTTCTTTTGCAAATAATTGTTGGAATTTAAGTTAATAAGCACCTGCAAGAAATACCAGAATCATAAATCTCAACACACTGCGTCAAATCCCTTCCAGAATACTAGGTACACAAGCCTTATTCTTACTCTGCAGAAGGTTGAATCTCCTCCACTTCCCAGTCTGGCACCCAATTCACGATATAAGCATCCAAGGTCTCTGGTGGGGGCCCTCAAACAACGTCTGCTTGCTTTCATGTAAGACAGCAAAGATCCAGAACGAGGGGGGAGATCCAACTGATATAAGTGTACCCCACTTTTCTGACAATGCAGTAAGGCCCAATCCTCTTTGATCACACTTTTTTGCATGGCTGCTTGATAGGGCTATAGAGCATCAAGCACCACAAGATCCCCTTCTTTGTATGCAGGACTTACCCATTTTTCCATTGGCGTTTTCCTTATAAACTTGCATTGCCGCCTCTAAATTTGAGGTAGCCCCCTTAAGTACTTTTTTGATAGTCTTAGGTAAATCCGCCACCGCTTCACCTTTGGGTTCACAGTTGGGCTCCATGTTAGAGGCGGTAATAAACCCATGGTTGGTAAAAAATGGGGAACAACCAATAGGCGCATGTTGAGTGTTGGTATAACTAAACTGGGCTATGGGAAGGCGAGAAACCCAGTCTGAATGATCAGTAGTAGTGTACCACCACAGGAACTGTTCCAAGCATTTGTTCACTCGTTCTGTCTGTCCATCTGACTGGGGATAATAGGCAGTTGAACGGCAGGGGCGAATTTGAAGAGTCTTACACAGCTCTTCCCAAAAAACAGAGGTAAACTGGGGCCCCCAATCACTAATTATCTCCTGGGGCACCTCATGAAGGCAAACACATGAGATATAAAGAGCCTAGCCATTTCCGCCATGATTACCATAGTTCTACAGGGAATAAAGTGGTCGAACTTTGTTAAATGGTTCATCACTACCATGATGGCAACTTAGTCATCAGACGCAGGTAACTCCACAATGATTTTACTGAAAAAGGAATTTAAAGGCCCTTCAGCCTTCTGAACTGATACCAACATCCTTGCTAGTGGCTGTCAATTTGGTTTCATTTAGTTGTAGACCAGGCACTCCTTACAGTATCTAGCAACCTGCGCAGCTAACTCCTTCCAATTATAAATGCTGCAAATTAGTTCTAGAGTCTTCAACTTCCCAGGATGTCCTATAAGATCCCATCATGATGGTTGTCAGATTCTGGTGGTTGACTCAAAAACAAACCTTTTACAACCATCAGATCGGGCTATTTATCCTATCAACGCTTGAGCTAACACCTATACTCTCACCTCAAAGCCTATTGCAATTTTATAATTTGGGCCAAATAGCTCAATGTCAATTCAATCAAGTATTTTATCAAAAGCGCTCAGGCCAAATATGTTTGCATATTATGGCCGATTTCAGATGCATCAAACCTCAGCAATAGGTCCCAATTATCAGTAAAATAATCAACCAACTTGTACAAAAAATTGTCTGGGACCAACCTGAAATTAATGTCTAAAAATCCCATGGACCATCAGATGAACAAAAAACGTAATAAATTTTCCGCCCTTGGGCAAAATCATATGTCAACACATGTAATCGGCAAGATAGCACTTGCACATGGTCTGCTCAAAAGGGAGTACTTAGTGCTATTGAGAAAGAGGCATTCCAAAGTCCCAATTAGGGGTACGTCATCTACTTTAATAGAAGCAAGAATTTCACAGAAGGCGTATTTCATTAGCAGTATGACGAAACTCAAATCAAGAAGATCCTAGGACAATTTAGCATGCTTTTATCACAACTTTTGTACCTTAAATCCTCCCAATTTTGAGAGTTTTTGCCACCAATAAACCTGAGATAAGGTTTCAGTCATATCAGTTCAAGGGCCAAACCGAGGTGGTAAAATATCTGTTGAAATTTTGTGCTCAAATGTGGCAGGAGATGCCCTAGAGGTATAAATACCGCCGCCTTGGCTATAGATTGATTATTTAATAAATAGCTTATAATAAAAGTTATATTTATTTCATTTCTTTCCTGGTTTTCTCATTGAATCCTTTCTTTGGAAAAAGTATTGACAAGCTGGACGCGCCTAATCCACAGCTTTATACCTACCTGCCTTGGAAGAAGTTACCAAACATGAGGAAAAATTACACTTAAAATTGGCCAGAAGAGTTGGGGTAATTATAATACGCCTAGTGAGTCTTTGAACAGTCTGAATAGTGTAAAATACATGCACTATTGATGATCAAACTATGGAACTTTGTCCTGAATGAACGTTCAGGATAATAACAAAAAATTCAGCAATCCTCAGATCTTCACAACAGTCCTGGATGAATTCCAGGTGATATAGTCTGGCAGAAACCCATAGGGGACCCTGAAATCAAAACATCATCCTTCACATGGTGCCCTCTAGTAGTATCTTCACGTTTCAGCTTGCTCTTGGTGAGGACCATAGTATATTTTGCTCACATGGGCTGAGAAAGGACCACCTTTATGACCATGCCATATTCCTCCACATTTTCCAGAGGAGCAAGCACTGACCTCTGGTTGAGAGGGGAAGGTTAGATTTTGATGGTTGACTCAAAAATAAACCCTTTGAGAAAACCATCAATGCTGATAGATTACTTCCATTGATGGATCCTTTGATTCTCCCAATTTATCTGCATAATTTTATAAATCAGATTCACCTCATAACTGCTCTAATTGCATCTGAGGTTCCCAATTATTGTAGCTAATAATAACTATGATATTATTATATTATGGCCAATTATGGGTACACTTTGGTGCAAAGTGGTCCCATGGTTTTAGTTAAATTACACCTCCTAAATTAGTATATTAATCCTAATGCACTAAGGTGTAAGTTGGGTTCAATTAATGAAATTAATAATTAAGCACCTCAATATAGACATCCCAATTATGGGCGTACTTAGTACTATTGAGAGGCCTGCTGATGTCCCAAAATTGGGGTGTGTCATCTTTTATGATCATATATTTTTTATTCCCCATTTATTGTTAGATGTTGAAATATGATGTAGCTCTAATTGGGAAGTTTTAATGTTGAGTTCAAAACCCAATGTCATCCCAATTATGGGCGTAATTAGTGCTATTGAGAGGCCTGCCAATGTCCCAAATTGGGGTGCATCATCCTTTATGATCATATAATATATTCCCCATTCATTGTTAGACGCCAAGTTATGACATAGCTCTAATTGGGAAGATTTTGATGTTGAGTTCAAAACCCAAAGTCATCCCAATTATGAGAGTAATATTGCCTCCAATCTGGCTGAAACGATTGTCATTTTTAGTCAACTCATGGGCTGAATTGACTTGAGGATAATTCATAATTATTGCCATGACCAGCAGAGGATTGGCAAAATATGAATGAACTCATCTAATAGATGAGTTTGGCCAGGAGATGCCCAAGAGGTATATAATACTGGCACCTGGTCAATTAATAAAACATCAATTAATCATCAATTGCTAGTTTATTGATCATTAATAATTATTGTTGCTTAGTTTATTAATTATTATCCATCTGTCATCTGTTAGATATTTGTATCTGGCACCTTTACATTTATATTATATAATTGTGTGTGTTTATTCTTCCCTAAGAGAAGTACATAGTTGCCTGCTGGAGAAGTAGTCTCACTTACAGAAGAATAATTTTCTAATTTTGTACAAAGACAGAAGGTCTTGTATATGTTGGTGCCAGAAGACTTAAGAACGGTGAGTATACCAGAGTTACTTGGCTATTATCGAGGATTATCAGAGAATCTACTTCCCAATTACAACCAGGAGTTTCATTTGAAAAGCAAGTTTATATCCTTGATTTCACTGTTAAGTTATTTTAGCTTGCTCCATCGGCTAAAAACTTAACATTTTGGTGCTCACTCAAAGAAAAAAATCAACTACCTTAATATGAATGTGGATGATCGGCTTTCAGAATTTGCCTGAAAGTATAGCAACAATGAAATGGAAACAAGCGATGTTCAGTTTATTCAACACTTTACCTCCAATTGTTCTGACAATGAGGAGGGGAATAGGTACTCATTAGAGCTAATAGCGACTGGAACAGGCCCAACTTTACCTTCTAATCCGGCCAAGTTTACCCAGGCTAATATCAAGGAAATGCTGGAAACCCTGTTTTGATGCTACCAGGTTGGTTCTTCAACAATTGACCTGAGCTTTGGTCTATTTTATTACATGAAGGATCAAGCACTGAAGTATGAAATTTATCAAAAATATAGAGAAGCCACCATGGCTGGTTTGGTCTGAAGACTTCGGGAGAGTCAGGCCAACACATATGAATATTTAGTTAATTGTGTACAACCATCTATTAATCATGCTCAACGCATCTTTGCACATCAAAATCTTGAACTTTCTCACATTCACCAGATTCAAGATGAGGAACGGTCAGCCCATGCTTGCTTATTAGAGAAATTAGATACTTGCTTTGCAGAAGTGCGCAAAGCAATCATTTCAAACACTGGAGCTGCAGCAGAAGCCCATGGCCAAATTGATGAGTTGGTAACTCAACTTAATGAAGGCGTCCCAAAGATAGCTACACAAGTGCTGAGCAATTTGGGATTCTCAATTCAGTGGAAACAAGATTCACCAACTACTGCATCAGACTTGAGACACAGTATAATTATGTTGCAGCCAATACAGAAAACCTTCTCCAATAGGGTCAAGATTCAAGAAAAACCCTTAGAGAGTTGGAGAAAAAATATCAATTTGAGAAATTATATTCAAACAGAATTTTCAGCTATGCAGAGAGATATTGAAGCTTTAGCCCAGTTTTCTCTTACTACAGTAGAACAACCGGATAATTCAGATATCAAGGCTGAATTAGCCAACGTATGGTCAAGTATTTCTGAACTTCGTACTTCCAATACAATTTTATTCAATGAGAAAACAAATATGGAGAGTCAATTGGCACTTGCTAAAACAAGGATGTCAAGAATGTCAGAAGAAATGAAGGCACTTTTGGCCTTAGTGACATTAGCTGAAGCAGATCTCTCTCAAGCCAACAAGGAAATCGAGTATCTTAAGACTAATAGTTGCAAGTGTGCAACCAGTCTGGGGGAGTGGAGGTTGACGAAGCAGCTTTAAAGGCACGCCAAAGTGCACTTAATAAGCCACATCAGTCCCAATTTCAGAAAACAGAGTCAAGCGATTCAGATGATTATCATGAGGCAGATGAAGATTATGGGACGGATGTATCAATTACATGAACCATTCCACGAGTTCTTACTTCTATGCCCACTCCAAGTCGATCAAGTATCCCATTCTTCCTGAAGGTTCCCCAAGTTGGGCAAACTTAAGAAGAGAAACTGCCTCTCCAATTAGGGACTCAGGCAGAGATGACTTCAAACCACTTAACTAGCCAAAATTTGATAAAGATGGCAATGTATACTCATTCTTAAAGCTGTTCAAGAAGGCTATGCGAGTAGCATCTGATCATGCAAAGGCAACAGCGCTTATCAGTTCTATAGACTCACACAGTGTAGACCTAGTAATTCCCTACTTAGGGGAAGATTGGTTTTATAATGAGGCCTGACAGGCCATCATTAAGGAATTTGGTGGGCCTGAAAAGCTGTCAACATGAAAGACTTCTTAAATATCAAGTTTAGACCTAATGAGTCTATCAAAGAGTTTGCCAATCAATTTTACCATGAAGCTCAAGTACTTCTTGGATCAAACATTATGACCAAATATGATGCATTAATCGCCATGGAACATGCTGTACAGCCATATCATGATTTAGAACGAGTAATGATTCCTGCTTTAAATTGCAATATGGAGACAAATAGACTTGTAGGCTATCTACACCGCTGTGCAAGAAGCTTTGATGCTCCAAATTGGCCAAACAATCCACAACAGGTGTGCCCTCAACATAAAATTTGTAATATGAGCCACAGTCAAGAAAGAAATGGGAATCTCAAGGAGCAGAAACCTGACCGTCCCAAATCTAGTGCTATCACTTGTCATTGTTGTGGTAGAAAAGGGCACATCACCAGCAAGTGTTATGCCCGAATAGATGAGAAAACAGGAGTTAATGTGGCTTATAAAGTTGAAAAGGGCAGGTGGAGTAGAGGCGGAATGCTCTACTATCACCCATCATGCCGAAAATATTCCTCCTGATCCTAACAAATTTTTCGTTTCTGATTTGATTGGTGAAGATTCATTACATCATATTATGGCCGATGATGTATATATGGTTACAACCAGATCTTAAAAAGGCCAAAAATCAGGTGAAGCCTCAGAAGAGGCCCGAATAGAGGTGGCCAAACCATATGCCAAGCAAATTATGGACCATGGCCTTGATCCTCACACTACCCGCTCTCGTGACCTGCCCTCCCTAAAAGATGTCAGGTCACAATCCCTATGCAAACTCTGGTGGAAAAATTCCCTGAAATATGTTCTTGCCTCAAATCAAACTTGGAGTCAGGCAACTCTGAATCTGTTCACTTAATAAACACTTCTGAACCATACTCTGAGTGTACCTAAGCTGATATTGCTGTCAATAAGGTCTATGTTTGGGCCATTATTGATAGTGGAGCCCCTTTAAATATCGTCAGCACTAAGTTGGTGAAGAATTTGGGAATAGCCCCAGATGTTGCCCACGATCAAGAATATGGCACTTCAGGAACACATACCACCAGAGCTCTTGGGGCATATAGTGCCTTTCCTACAAGATTTGGGTCTATAGTAGTGTCCACTCCAGCTATAATCTTGCTGAATTGGAACTATGAACTCCTTATTGGCACTGATTTTATGAGAATATATGGAGTGGTCACTAGCCATAAGGATGATCCTTAACTATTTTGAACCAAACCATCCCGATTTATTATACAAAAAACGCAAATTGGGGACTAAAGAAGCCTA
This sequence comes from Massospora cicadina, assembly GCA_022478985.1. Lineage (NCBI taxonomy): Eukaryota > Fungi > Entomophthoromycota > Entomophthoromycetes > Entomophthorales > Entomophthoraceae > Massospora > Massospora cicadina. Next base: position 52,145 of record JAKSZP010018937.1, on the reverse strand, counting down.
ATCTGTTCATTAATCTAGCCTATCAAGATGGAATAATCCCTATTGAATACCATAAATCAAAGCATCGTGTCAAGGCCTTGCCAACGCAAATCCATGAGTCTAAGGGAATACCCCTCCGAGCAAACAAGGAGCTAACTCTGGACTCAGGAATGCAGGCAGTAGTCCCAACTGGGCTAACAATTCAAATCCCAAAAGGACTTTATGGCGAAGTTTTTCAACTGTCGTCCCAAACTCAAATTGAACCTAATGTGGCGCCTGGAATAATTATTCCTGGACATCAAGAAAATTAGTGTCCTCTGTGCAAACATGCAGAATCGGCAATCTTCATCAAAAGGCATTAGGTGGTTGCCTATCTCCATTTGATCCCTATAACGGAGATTGAATCTTTCCACGATTTTGGAACCCTGGATGAGCTAGGGCTTCCTGATGATGAGTTGAAATATGTGCATAATGTCCTACCTGTGGCCGATTCAAGGGAACTAAATGATCAGGAAAAGGACCAAGTTCAGGGATTATTCGAGAAATACCATGGGATATTTGCTAAGGATGATTTTGACCTTGGATGTGCGAGAGGAGTGATCCATATGATAGATACTGGGGACCATTTACCTATCTGATTAAGGCTGATTAGACGTTTGAAAACTGCTAAAGAAGTTGTGTCAAAGAAAATTAAAGAGCTTCTTGACTGTGGCATGTTGATGCCATCCAAGAGTCCATGGACTGCTCTGATTCTCATTGTAAAAAAGAAAGATAGGAACAACTAGGTTGTTATAGACTACCAGAAGCTTAATAAAATTACCAAAAAGGATTCCTATCCTCTTTCGCAAATTGACGATGCCCTAGACAGGCTTGGAAGTGCAAAGTTCTTCTCAGCGATGATTTAATTAGTGGTTATTGGCAAATTGATCTGCCCGAAGCTGAACGAGAAAAGTGCACCATTATTACCCAAGAAGGGTTATTTCAACCAACAAGGATGCCCCAAGGACTCTGCAATGCTCCAGCAACCTTCCAGAGAGCGATGGACACCATACTGGGTGATCTTAAATTGTCATGTGTACTAGTATACCTAGATGATATAAACTTATTCAGTTGTACCTTTGATGAACATATGGAACACCTGGAAGAGGTTTTCAAGAGGTTAGCAGCTGCAAACTTGAAGATCAAGCCCAGTAAGTGTCAATTCTTTAAGGACCAGCTGGAATAACTTGGGTTTGTAATTGATAAGGAAGGTCTTCGGCCACAACCAGAAAATTGGAAGCAATATCTAAGATGAAGAGGCCCGAATCTAAGTGAGATATTCAAGTATTTTGGGCATGATTGGGTATTATCACTGATTTAATGCTGACTTCGCTAAAATTGGAGAACCTTTATTTTTATCTACTTAAGGATAAGGTCCCTTTTGAGTGAGATTTGGCCTGCCAGGAGGCATTTGACCAGCTTCATTTGGCCCTATTATTTTCACCAGTGTTACACTATCCTGACTTTGGCTGGGAGTTTATTGTTCAAACTGATGCGTCATTAATAGCAATTGGAGCCATTTTGTCCCAAGTCGGAGAAGATGGCGAAGAGCACCCAGTAGCTTATGCTATTCGGTCCCTTAATGCCCATGAAAGAAATTATACTGTAACAGAAAGAGAGTGTTTGGCCGTTATATATGACTACAAACAGTTCTGAGTATACCTTCATGGAGTGCATTTTACCGTGGTTACTGATCATGCATCCCTAAGCTGGCTTAACAATTTGAAGGAGCCAGAAGGACGTTTGGCTCTCTGGGCACTTAAGTTGCAGGCTTATGACTATACCATTAAGCACCGGGCTGGTGAAAAGCATCAGAATGCTGATTGTTTGTCCCGTCTGCCCATCATAGCAACCCTCTGCCAGCTGGCGGATGCCTTGTTCCAGAAGATGGTTAATGGGACTTTTGCCAATGATCCTGAACAAGTGCAGAAAAATCAATCCAAATTAAGAAAGGATACCCAACTGGTAAAGGAGTCTTATTCAAAGAGATTGATGGAAAGAAATATATATTTACACGTCCCTCAGCTCGAGCAGATCTAATTTTGGCTGCTCATAAGGCTACTGGCCATGGAGGCTTTAAGAAAACCAAGGAGCAGCTTAAGCAAAATTACTATTGGGAATTGATGCATTTTGACATCCATGAAACTTTGAGCTGTTGCCAAGAGTGTCAAGGGGAAAAACCCTTCCAAAAAGCTACTTTGTACCAGCTTGTTCAGCCCAAATTTTCTTGGCACACAATACCTATAGATGTGGTTGGACCCCTCCCGATTAGCAATGTGAAAGCCAAATATATTAATGTGGCAGTTGATCACTTACCAAAATGGGTCAAAGCCAGGGCTATTCGGGACTTAGGAGCCTCAACAACTGCTAAGTTAATATTGGAGCAAGTTATTCATTGGCACAGATGTCCTCAATTTATATTGATGGATAATGGCACAAATTTCACTGTGGTTATTCTCCAGAAGCTTAATGAATTAATGGGGGTGCGTGGTGTTCTGTCAACTCCATACCACCCAGAGACAAATGGTACAGTAGAATGAGTTAATAGAACACTTGTCAATATCCTAAGGAAGCTGACTTCTCAGAAGCCCTCCAAGTGAAGTACATTCCTCATTTTGGCCATTTTTGCCTACAACATCTCTTACCATTCATCCACAAAGATGTCTCGATTCCAACTTCTGTATTGGAAGCATCCAGCCTTACCACCATTGTTGTATTCTTTATTACAATAACCCCAGGAATTGAGCTATTCTCAGTATGTCAAGAGGCTTGCAGAGACCTTAATTAAGCTGCAAGCCCAGGCTTTTGATAATAACTTAAACTTTGTAAGGCCTGACATGAAAAAGATCAAAAAACCCATGCAATCTGGCCCAAATTCGCTGTGGGGGATGAAGTATTATTTTGTAATACCCATGGTTCAGGCCAAATTCACAAGTTAAATCGCATTTGGGTTGGTCCATTCGAAGTTATTGAGAAGACCTAAAACTTTTCTTACACTATTAAGGAGAATAATTTGGGTCATGTATATAATCAAGTCCATGCTATATTCCTAAGGAAGTTTATAAAGTGGCCCAATTAGAAGAAAGGAATTTTAATATAAGCATATATAGTCAATTAAAACTAATAGTTATGAGAAAGATTAATAATAAAAAGAAAAAAATAATATATAATAATGCAAAAGAAAAAAATTTATCATCTGTATACATAGTAAAAAAAGAGAATAAGATTTTATATTTCAAGTAATAAGAAAAAATATAAATTTTAATAAATAAAACAATTTTTATCTCTCAGCTTTGAGGGGGGAGGTGACTCAGAACCTGAACCTTCATCTTTGCACGGCAATTTGGCCCAGTCTAGTTGCTGGGTGACAAGAAAAAGGGCCATGATGGCATAGAGACAGATGTGCCGTGCAAACGTTGAAGATGACTTCCAGTGAACAATGGGGAGAGGAGGCACAAACCTATTTATAGTTACCCAATCGAGCCTGCAATTGGGTGGGAAACATGTGCCCAAAAGAAGACAATCGACTAGGAAATCAGTTTGATACTGAAAAATTCCAGGGTTGACAATCTAACACAATAAACCTGGGTTTTCCACCACATAATTAGAGGGGGAACATGCAACAAACGACCTGAAGGTATCCAGTTGGGGAAAAGGTGCATAAGATGGCTGACTACAGCCATCCTGGGGAGGTATTCATCAGCATTATCCTGATGAAGGGCCTCAAAAGCTGCCCAAACAGCTGAGCGAAAATGAACATCTTGAACGTCATGGGTATTCAAACCCAAAGAGGAAGCAAAATTGGGCCAATTCTCAAGCGGCTCAGACCAGGAACCAAGGACCTCCTCCACAAAGCTGTCAACCTAAACAAACTCTTGAGGTTGAACAGAGGTATCTTTGGCCAACAAAAGATGAATGGGGTTATAAAAATGATTGTATTCAGCCCAAGTTTCACTGAGCAGTTGGCCTCAATGAGAATAGTTGGCTGACCCCAGCAGCGCACTGTAGTTTTGGGCCATTGGGAAATGGCTGAGTACAAAGAGAAACTCCACCAGAAGATCATCATCTTTATAAACTAGCTGGAGCAAAAAGGTTGGCTCTCTCAGATCAAAAGAGCAACTGAATTTATCTGCTGTGACAGTTGTGGAAGCGCAAGACCTGAGCTCATACCCTATTGATCCTCAGGTAGGGTCCACAACTTGTTAACTTTTTCCTCAATGATAGTTTTGGGCCAAGTTGAAATCATGACAGTCAGCGCAGGAAAAAGCTGGCCCAACTCTGCTGCCTGGAGTGAGCCCAAAAACAAATTCATATGCATGGTTCTGGGCAGATGAGTAAACTGATACCGCTGTTCAGGCTTGAGGGAAGTGATGAAATTGTATTATGCAGAGGATGAGCTGTTTTCAGACATTGAAAAAGAATTTGGGAAAATTCAGGGTTTAATTCCAGTCAAGTGGGGGAAAATATTAGATTTTGATGGTTGACTCAAAAATAAACCCTTTGAGAAAACCATCAATGCTGATAGATTACTTCCATTGATGGAACCTTTGATCCTCCCAATTTATCTGCATAATTTGATAAATCAGATTCACCTCAAAACCACTCTAATTGTATCTGAGGTGCTTAATTATCATAGCTATGATATTATTATATTATGGTCGATTATAGGTACACTTGGGTGCAAAGTGGTTCCACAGCATTAACTAAATTGAACCTCCTAAATTAGTATATTAATCTTAATGCACTAAGGTGGAAGTTGGGTTCAATTAATGAAATTAATAATTAAGCATCTCAATATAGACATCCCAATTATGGGTGTACTTAGTGCTATTGAGAGGCCTGCTGATGTCCCAAATTGGGGTGCATCATCTTTTATGATCTATATATTTTTTGTTCCCCATTTATTGTTAGTTGTCGAGTTAAGTTGTAGCTCTAATTGGGAAGATTTTGATGTTGAGTTCAAAACCCAAAGTCATCCCAATCATGGGCATACTTAGTCTATTAAGAGGCCTGCTGATGTCATGAATTAGGGTGCATCATCCTTTATAATCATATATTTTTTGTTCCCCATTTATTGTTAGATGTCAAAGTTATGATGTAGCTCTAATCGGGAAGATTTTGATGTTGAGTTCAAAACCATAAATTGATCCTGATTAAGAGAGTAAAATTGCCTACAATTAACTGAAATGATTGTTATTTTTAGTCAATTCATGGGCCAAATTGACTTGGGGATCTTTCATAATTATTGCCATGACCAGCAGAGGATTGGCAAATTATGAATGAACTCATCTAATAGATGAGTTCAGCCAGGAGATGCCTGAGAGGTATATAATACTGGCACCTGGTCAATTAATAAAACATGAATTAATCATCATTTACTAGTTTATTAATTATTAATAACTATTGTCACTTAGTTTATTTATTATTATCCATCTGTCATCTGTCAGATATTTGTATCTGGCACCATTACAATTATATTATATAGTTGTGTGTGTTTATTCTTCCCTAAGAGAAGTATATAGTTGTCTGCTGGAGAAGTAGTCTCTATTATAGAGGAATAATATCCTGATTTTGTACAAAGACAGAAGGTCTTGTATATGTTGGTGCAGGTAGACTTAAGAACGGTCAGTATACCAGAGTTAATTGGCTATTATCAAGGATTATTGGAGAATCTACTTCCCAATTACAAGCAGGAGTTTCATTTGAAAAGTGAGTTTATATCTTCAATTTCACTGTTAAGTTATTTTAGCTTGCAACATCAGCTGAAAACTTAACAGGGAGGATATTGGAACACAATCATACCTGGCGAAATCATCAAGTGGGTATTATGTACCTACACCTCCTTAGGATCTGGAGCTAATTCAGGGTTTAACTCAAAGCATCCACAAAACCATTCTCCTTGCTTTTGGTAAACACATATGCAAACTCAAATTGGGCTTGGTTCTCATGCCAGCAGGTTTGCCATGGGGTCAGGACGTGAGGTTAAAAGTAGTACAGCAAGGCATGGTGATCTGTAAGTATACAGAAGAGTTGGGATGAGCCATGCAGGTGATGATGCCAATAGGTCAGCTCTAACCAAGGCTAATGACTCTTTAAATAAAAGGCGTATTTCAATTTTGGTAAAAACATCTTTCTGGAGAAGTATCCCAGTGGATGCTCTTTTCCATTTCCGCCAACTTATAACAAGGCTGCCGCTATGGCAAAGGTAAAGAATCAGATGTAAAAATAAACTCTTTTTCAGGATTTACATGGTAAAATATGGACGTGGACATCAGTGTGCACTTTTCCGCTTGGAAGGCACCCTGCAGGATGGGAGACAATGGAGAACCTTTGCTCCACTCGCCTTATACAAGGGTGCAGCCAACTTATAATGATCTGGCACAAACTTCCTAAGGAACGTATAGGTCCCAAAATCTCCTCAATTACTTGGCTGAAACAGGGTTTGTACACTCACAAATTTTCCTGCTCCTTATCTGTAGTTATCATGTGGCCGTGGTCAAACATGACGTTACCCAGGAAAGTGACCTGGGACTTAAATACTCGCACTTACTGATCTCCAGCGTAAGGTTGGCTGCCCTTAAACTCTCCACCACTTGCCACAGGTGTATTGCATGGGACTCATGATCAAAAGAAAACACCATAGTTTTATCCATATATGCCACGACGCACACACCCAGTAAGTCCTCAAGGCCGCCTTTATTACGTCTTTGAAAGATAGCTTCCTTTTTACGCCCAAAGCATATAGCCCAAAACTGAAAAAACCTTTTCTGGTTCGGAACACAGTGAGCCACTCCTGGACAATCTTGATCCAGATCTGATTGAACGCATCTAAGCAATCCAGTTTGGAGAAGACTCTGGACTACTCCACATAGAGAGCAATCTGAGAGTCAATGGGATGAGATGTAAATCTGGTACAGTGACATTGTTTAGGTTCCCATAATCTATGCATGAGCGTAGAGTACCATCAACTTTCTTCATAAAGAGAAGTGGGGAGCATACCTAAGAGATAACCTGAAATATTGCGCCTTTATCTAACTGCTCTTTGACCCAGACATCCAACGCTGCTTTCTCCCATATAGTCAAGTAGTAAATGGGAGATTTATGCACCATATCCAAGGTGAGTTTTTCTTGCAATCAAAAACTGAATGAGCTGGTTTTACATTGGCTGAAGCCTAATCAAAAGAAGATTCCAGCCTTTAAAAAAGAAGGTAAGGGTAACTCCAAAAGGGCTTCAGCAGCGGAGCTAGACTGAGTGTGGTGACGAGAGGCCATTGGGTAAAATTGCCCTGAGAGTTTGCTTCAAATATGGAGATAAATTATTCATGGCCTCTCTCTAAAGTTAAGGATATGGTATTTTCAGGTTTGTTCTGACGTCAGACTTTTTACACCACTCCACTCCCAAAATAATAGAGTACAAGAGGTTTTTTATTGCTTGGAAGTGTCAGCCAAATGATATCTGCCAACTTTATAATCCACTAACCATATGACCTTCAACATGGGAATACTTTTGTAAAGCCCTACCCAAGCCATACCACCTGGCAAGTAACTTAACTCAAGATAGTTGGATAGGTCTTGGTCAATAAAATTCTCAGAGGCTCTGTATCCACCAGTAATAGTTGTGCGGATTTTCCCTAAAGGGGATGAAAGGATAGCATACAACAAAAAATATCCAGAACGGTCTTTGTTAATAGCAGATAACGCCGACTTTTCACCAGGTAAATCTTCATCACTCATAAGCATGCCGCTGGGATAGGTCTTTTTCTATAAAAAAATGGAGATGGATAATTGGCTACTCTCGAAACTGAGGCCACATATCCCATCATATCTTCAGAAGTTGCATAAACATTTACATATTGTAATACTAACTTACTCAACTCCTGAGTTCTGAGGACCATGGTAGGGGTAAACATGAGTTCTCTAGGGTAATATGGTACATAGAAACGGAGTCCGCCTCAAAGCTGCAAGAACTAAAGAAAGGCTCATTTTTGTATAAAATTTGTTTTATAAAACGCTTTTCATGCATTGATGGGCCCATCAGAGTCAGTGTCCAAGAAGTACATCGTTATACAAGGCCATCACCGCCAGACCCTTCATTGATGACACTGCCTGCACCATCCAACCTCAGTGCAGAGTGAAAAAGTTTATAAAATCATTTTTGTAAATTTTGGGGCTAGACTCACTCAGACCCTCAATTCCGCTAAAACGAGGATGGAATAGGTGTGGAGCTCTGCCCTGTTAAAATATTATTATTTGTGTGCGTTATATTTATTAGGAAAGCAGCAGGTGACATCATTGCAGTGAAATATACTGAAACATTTAATTTAACTTTTGGAGAACCTTGCTTGCCTTTAGATTTAGCTGAAAACTAAGGAATGGAAGGATAAGATTCCTCCTTTTCAAGAGGTGCACGAGCTTTTGGGGCTGTATTTATAGGTGCCACCCCAAGTGAAACAATGATGGACAAATTAGCTTGCCCCTTCTAGATTGGGGCGGGGAAAATTCCCCAAAAAGCTTAAATCAGATTATTGAAGCCTGTGGGGGAAGAAAAACTCATTTGAGTGTACATCAATGGGGCTTTCAAAATGTTCTGGAAAAATGACGTTTGGGAAATGGTGGACATAGGTAAACCCAAGACAAAATGGAGATTCATAAAATTAAGGGCACATGAAACGCTCAACACCATGGTGCATAAATGATCTATAAAAAAACTTGGTAGCAGCAGTTCATTGTTTCCCTGCACCAAGGGTCGCTTAAACTCTCTATGCTCTCAGACACCCACAACAAAGTTTTATATTGTAAAACACCCAGGCAAGTGCCCCAGGTAGAAGCTGACGCAGCCACTCAACTGCTGGAGGAGGAAAGTCAGGTCTGGTTTCATTTTAGCGCAAAGAAGTGTAGGGAACCTTGAAAACTTAAGAAGCTAGTTTTGAATTGTCCATACCCACCATGTACTTACCAAAAGAGTGGAATTAACACTGCGTGCATAAAAAGGAGAAACACCTAGTGGGCACATCGCCAACAAGAATGTTTTCAAAGTGGACAAGAGCGTCTCAACCATGGTGCACAATTCAAGCGCCTGAATATAACTATGACGACCTTCCACTTGGAATATGTTTTGGCAAGACCAAAATAAGGTTGGTCTTCTAATACTAGGAGCGTGTCTGTAACGCTCCCAGTCCAATAAGGTGGCAGGCGAGGGCCCAGCCCACTACAGAGGAACACTTTGCTGATTAAATGATGAACAAAGCACTGCCAAGAAGGATGGTGCACAGAGAGCCATAATCAAGGAGGGCACCCATTTTCCTATTTTGGACCTGAGGAACGTTGGCAAACAAAGCTAAACAAGTTCACATAAAATACTAAAATGAATGGTGTTTTTAATAAGCCAGACAACCAATGAGGAAAGTTGGTCTTATGGAACCACAATCAGACACCATAAAGGAAGTTGTCAATCAAGGGATGTAGTGCTAAGACTAGGTGAACTAATAGGCGCATGCTACCATAATCCAGGGTCCTGTAACTCGAGATTATCCAAACATAAGTTATATATTGTAAAATGACTTAACTCAACAGAGCAATACTATAAACAGAATGAGTTTCGAATCCCTGTCCCTTCATTAACCATAATGAACTTTCAGAGTGGAGGATGTAGCTGGTGCGTTTTAAAGTCCTAGATGTGACGTCTGGCTGAGAATCACGCACATCCCCAAGATCAAACTGAGCATTACTTGCCTGTACCCAGCGTTAGTCCAGGTTTGTTTCAAGCCAAAAAGCCCTTGTAACTTGACCTTTTTGGCCTCCTGGCGACCAGCTTTGTCCTTGCAGTCTGTCCCCTCAATTATGTCATGTAGCCATGACAGGTGATCCCATTGTAAATCCTATTTCTACTTCAACCCTAAATCTAGAGCATTTACAGACTTTATAAGTACAAATACCACTTTTTAGTATCTTAAACCAAAGCAAAAGTCAAACCCAATAAAAGCTAATCTTAAATTAGAAGGCATAAATCATACCTTTATCCTTGAAATCTTCCCTTTAGTCCTATTTCTGAATATAAGCTTGCCATAACTGAGTGGTTTAAAGTAACCAAAACTTGGGATCCCACTTATTAAGATCATGCTTGCCAAGACAGATGAAGTTAAAGCTTATGCAATTGATATAATTTATCATACAACCAACTTTACATATAAATTATTAAAAAACAATTTCAATGCTTACTAGGACAATGTATTTTTCAAAAACTCATGTTACTATATCCAACTTTAATTGTTGGTACTATGCAGAAATTATCCATACCGTGCAACGCAATAGTCATACCTGGTGAGGCTTAGAAGGGGTTCTGTAAGGGTTTGCCCTAAAAGGGCTGAAGCCTCAACTTTAGGCTTCCAATTTATCTATTATTCTAATCATTTTTGACTTATATTTATATATTTTATAATTTTATGATTAATTGGTCCTAAAGCCCAAAATCTTTCTAAAATTTAAATCACATATTATTGAACACTTATAATTAACAATGCCAAAATTCAAATAAACCATATTTGGGACTAATTGACTCCAAAACGGTCCGCTATCAAATAAGCTTGGTCATCTTACCTATCTAAATTATGACCCTTTAGCTCTAGGGACTGACTTTCACTTCCAGATGTATCTCACTTTGGTAATAACTTTATCCCATCTTCAAACATCTTTATATATCGGGTGCATCCCTTTATTATGTAAAAAATCTGGGATAAAAAAATTCTAAACTGCTTCAAGTTCCAACAGGGTATGTGTCAATCATTCAACAAATCCCTTAATTTACTTCTTATTTTTCTATCTTTTAGTTAGTGCTAAATATTTCTAAAATGTGACTTTTCAATTTTATCCGAAAATAAAACTTTTGTTAGAAAATTTTAAACCCTTGAGGGTTTTGATACAATTTAGTCTAAGTACCAATTCAACTACCTCTTTATGTACTCTGTCCTATATTTATCCAAGTAGATTTATCAACTCTCTCTGGAACCTATGTACTCTATCTAAATAAGCTCTAAGCATTAACTTTATTGTCACCCTAGCACGCTTTAAGGGCCAGCCTTCAGATTTCACAAGTCTGACATGGGAAGGTTCATTTCCTAATAACAACTAGCTCTGTCCATTGCTAAGAAAAGTTTAAGCCGTAGAATAAGGCCAAGACATCATCTATGTGTGGAATTTAATAGCTGTCCACTTTGGTGAAAGAATTTAACTTTCATCAATAGATAACGACTCTGTTCTCATATTTTTCATTTTTAAGAGCAGAGGAGATGATCATGGACTCTGAAAGGGATCTAGTAAACTGACTTATTCATCTGTTTCAGCTTGGGCTTAATTTTTTTCCTCAATCTTTGAATTACAATATGGCTTTATTTCAAAGGGCATAATCATAAATGTCTATGTATTTGATCAAATTTTCATATGGCGGTAGTCAACATCCATTGTGGATATTTCCTATTATTCTAATATTACATGAACTCACTCAAGTTCTTCCAGATCTAGTTTATTAGATATATAGACTTAGGTATTAACAGATTAGGTTGTTAGTGGTAACCCAATATCAAGTTGGGTGCCAATATAATGGATCTTCTTAATATTATCAGAAGGGATTAGGGGTTTTCAATTTTTTGGTATTTATTGTTGTCATCACATTATCTATTCATAGGCCCAATTAAAATGTAGATGGTGGTTCTGATAAGCATATTTTATATTAAAGGTAAAACTTTTATCATGAATCTACTGATGCCATCAATGCTAGTGATATATAACAGACAATTCTGAGATTTTTAGTAAGTATGTTGGTATATATTGCTCCAGATATCCAGGGTATATATTTACTTCTTCAAAAGCATAAAAATGGAACACCCTTTTAAGCATCTATGGTCTCTTGAGCTTCTTGATTATCCATAGAAAGTAGCATAATGAAAAGATAAAGCGAAATAGTGTATTCAACTAGACAAGAGTTTTACTTCATGATAACCTTTATATCCAGCACTAAGTGAGCATCATAGTTAAATAGGGAAAAGTAATTACCATATATTGATAATTTTTGATATTGAATTTTAATTTGAGTTCTATGAAAATATTCTAATGTTTAGTATCCCTTGTGATCACAGGAAACAAAAAGAATAACTTACCAATACAAAGTGAAGGTGATTTTAAGCGCTTATGGCCTTTGTGTTGTTTGGAAAGGTGGTGCTGTATTCCAGAGAGTATTCAAAGTCTGGGCCAACTAGGTCTTTTTTATGATATGGCGGGAGGTTATGCGTTAATAAGAGATCCAGTATTAAAGATGGCCATAATTTTAAACTTTATGTATAACAGCTTTAAATAACAGTTCCATCAATATAGGTAGTATGGCCAAATAATAAGGACTAGAGATAAGAGAAAACTAGGCATTATTTTCAGGTGCTAAAACCACATAACAGAAGCCCCTTGATTGCAAGGCGATGGCCTACATTTAAGGTGAACTTGTAAGAGGTGGTAGAGGTGTTTTGAGTTTCCTGTCAGGGTGAGAGTGAGGTTGTGGTGTTTTTAGTATTGGTTGAGCTAATATAATTGATTAACTGAATAGAATTACTTTTTTAGTTCATATTTAAGTAGAGCTACCTGGTGGGCCTTTTCCAAAGCTATACTAATTAGTAGTATAATGAATATTATTTTATGTTAAAGGTAATAGCATCATAAAGTTTAAAAAATGTAAGTTTTAATTAGAAAATAGGTAATAAAATAACTAAATCCTTACCATTAGCAGGGTGCTGGGTTTTAAGTTTGTATAGGGAGGGGAGGAGGCTAAAATAAAGCTTAATAATACGGAAAATGATCACTCTTTGCAATTATATGACTACCAATTTTTAACGCTTTTTTAATTTAGTTTATTTAAGGTAAGCTTACCAGTGGATGGACATTAACAAAGAAATTAATAAAATAAGCAAAACTCTCAAATAAGTGAATTAGTGCTGAAACCAAACCAAACAAAAGCTCAACCAAAGTGATGGCAAACTCTTACAAACTATGGTAGAGGGTGGTGGGGATCAGAGGGCTTTTTTTGGCTTTATCAACATGAAGTAAGATGCATGCCCAAGTAGAAAGAAAGGAATCGGGGCATCAGCAGTATGGGGTTTGATATCACCCAAGGAGGGACAGGTAATACACTGTGCACCACAAAAATGGTGGATATGTAAATTTAAGATCTTACTCAACCTGGAGATGTACTTCAGGGAGCATTATGAAGGTGATAATTTATGTTTAGGTGATCTTAGCTTTGGTATTCTTCACCACTGGCATGACAATTAAGGTTAAGTTTTGGGCATTCTTATAAAATCTGAAAAGGCCCTGCTTACCTAAAGCGGTAAGGGTATCTGTAACAATGGTAGAACATCTTCAGGCAATATTGCCATAGACTAAACTGCAGCTTTTGCAGAAAAATGACTATCAGATCTTGATATAATGAGCAAGTTGATATCTCTGCTCCTAAATCAAGGACTAATAAGTTGTTTCTTCAAGCCTTTTTGATCACAACCTGTCTTAAGGCGTCAATGGGAAGTCCAATCAGAAAGGATCATGAACACAGAAATCAATGTAGATGCCTTCTGGAACTGCACCTCCTCTTCACAAATAATGAAAGACGTGTCTCCCATCAATGTGGTTATGAGGACATCATTGTTAAATAACAATGAAGGCCAACTTGACAATCGATCTGAAAGGACTTGTATAATCCTGATTGTAAAGAACCATGGAGGAATTTCTGTATTGTGTCCTCACTTGCCCAATAAATATTGAATCTTTTAAACTCAATAAAGTAAACTATCTACCCCATCTTTACATCTTTATCAACCTCTCCGCTAGTTTAACAGCTTTTATTCCCATTACAAACTCATCTTACATTCATTTTTTGATAAGCTGATATAATTGGTGCTCACTACAGGAGGCCTTTGAGCTGTGTAGTGAAACGTCCTATCACAAGAATGGAAGAATAATAGCAATCAAGAAGGCTAATTATTAGACTAGTCAAGAAGCATAACTCAACAAATTGACACATTCCAATGCAAAGTAACACCTCTACAGACTGAAGCTTATAGTTTATGCCACCTTTCAAATCATTCTAACCTTTATAGATCAATATTAGTACCAACTCCAATATGAGAACATCACGAAATTATTCAGCAATCACTGAACGGCATCTACTTCATTAAAGGCCGTTATGTCATTTCCAAGCCTCATCTGTTCCTTCCACAATACGAGGCTTATATATATCAGCTCTTCTACCCTTGGGAGAACTGGATTTGGGAACTGAACACTATCTCTAAAGATTCTTGAATCCATCTATACTCACATCCTACAACTAGTTAATCTACATCATCATGAAGTAGCTTAACAATTAGGACTTATAAAAACCCTTCAATCAAATACTGTCAATTTGAAATGCTACCTCATTCTTTGTTCCCTAAAACTGAGAAGTCATCATAGATATTTGCCGATTGATCAATGAATCTCACAACTTACTTGCTATGTTAGATATTATAATTTCAGTTTACCTTAAAGACCAGTTTTATCAAATTGTAAAACTTCACAATTCCACCTGAAGTCAATGCCTCAATCAGATAGAGGACCTCATTGGCTGCTCCAACAACGTTACTTGTAGCTAGCCTCCCATGATATCGTCCTGGAATTGAAGGTCCTGAGGGGCCAAGAGGACCAGAAGGACTGGAAGTCCCCATAGGGCCAAACGGCATTAAGATCCTCGCAGACTCCAAGGGCCATCCATTCCTTGGTACCAACTCCTGAAGTTCTAATAAATTCTGGAAACAATACATCCTGATGGCTCTTGAAGCCCTATGAGAACAAATATTAAATGAAGCTCAAGGATGCAAGATCCACTTATACAGGTTCCCCTTAGATCCCAAAGTCTTGATTATCCTTTGATAGTTGAGATGGATAATTTCAGTGAGTTACCAAGTTCACCAACAACTGCATCTCTCAGCTCAAGGAATCCTGCCAAAGTTTTTAAAACTCACTTAAGTGACTGTGAAAACCATCTGCTTCTTCACCGTACCAAAAATCAAGCTCTGAAGGTGAAAGTTGCCTTAGGGACTCAGTCTCCTATTTAACACTCCATTGGGGCGAAATTCAGGAAGACCTAGATGTATACGAAATGGCAAATGGACCAACAAGCCCATCATGAATATGTGGAAACAATTTTTTATAATCTGCTCTGGTCTCTGCGATCAAAACTCTTTCCACACTTATTTTAATTAATTTTAAGCCATATTTCAGGATGTAGTTTTCTCTGGGACAGGAAAGTATTGCCTCCTCTCTGTACACCTATGAGAGTTCAATGGAGCCAATAACCGTTATAATTAAATTTAAATTTAAATTTATTGTGGGGAAGGCTGACCATGGGACGAAAACTTCCAAATATGACTCAGACGAGACAAAACTTAGTACCAGGGGAGGCACCCCAGAGAAGTATATTATCTCTTGTTGCCAGCGGGAATGCCACTTATGGGAAGGGGGAGGGAACGTGTGTAGGGGACGTAGCCACTATTGAGCACGTGTGGAGGAAGGGGTCTGATTTGATGAACTAGACTGGGAACCAGGAGGAGACCAGCTGTCAGCGACGCGATGGGAGATATCCAAACATCCACGCTTGAAAGTGATCCACCAAATGAGACCAGAATCTGTGGACCGCTTCAGGGAGGGTGGGGATGGATCCAGCGATGGCATCCAAGACAATCGTGTGGATAGTCCATATGGCGATTGCAACCACCAGAGCATGGAGGGAGGGTGGGAGGGGGAGGCCATTGATGAAGCAAACATATCTCTTGACAGAATGAAGGGATGTGTTTGATCCTGGCCTAGCAGACGTTGGACTTCGCGCCATATTACTTTAGAGGTGGGGCACTTCTCCAGGCGGTGGAACAGCGTTCCATACTGGCCACACACGACACAGGATGAGTCTAAAGCATTAGAGCGCTCAGCTGTACGATACACCCGCCTCAGGCAGCGCCACACATGGGAGCGGACTTGAGGCTGCAACAGAGGATGGTGTGCTTATTTCCAGATAGTCTTTTGGGTCTCAGTGGAATAAGGGATGTCCATCATGTCCAGGTAGTCCACCCTGGATATGACTTGGGGTCGAATGGGGATCACGCCATCATGGATGGGTAGCCCCTGTACCTCTTGTGTGAACTGAGGAGAGGGGCGGCCTCTTCGGGTTGTATGTCCACTAATACGAATTCTCCACTCTGCGCTTCGCATGGAGAGTAGGATTCGTTTGTAGTGGGTTTTGGTCCCGTGAGGACCTGTGGCTGATGTGTGTGATGCGAGGTATTTCATCAGGGAGTGGGGGTTTGATGGATTGTTGAGGCCCAAGGCTCAGGAGAAGTTGGAGTGGGCCGCGCGGGACCAGTGTTGGGATGGGAGTGTAGGAGCAGTGATGGCCGCGATCCAGGTGCCCAGGATCTTGGCGGCATGGGCTTTGAAGTCAGGTAGGCCCATGTCACCATGATGATGAGGGCCAAACATGACCTCTAGCCATACTGGTGGAGGGCGGCCTGACCAAAGCCAACCTTGTAGCAAAGCATACAGGGATTTGAAGAAGCTTGGGGAGAAGGGGATGGCGTGGGCTCTGAACCAGACTTTGGATAGGAGCATAGATTTGGCAAGAACAACCCTGCCAGTGAGGGTAGTAGGGTGGGCTATGAGAGAGGCGATTCGCTTCGTCACGTTGTCCAGTATATGGCACTCCATTACTGCTGACGCATATCCACCTGCCTCCATCCACACGCCCAGATGGCGTACCAGTCCTATGGTAGGTCGTGGCACAAAGGGGAGCACCAGTGGAGCGGTGTGTGTTGAGTTAGTAAGGCGTGGACGTGGGCGAGCAGATGGGCCGGGTTGGGAACTACTTGCTGGGGCCCAGCAGTTTTGAAACCGACCAAGGAGGATGATTTCAGTTTTGGAGGCGTTCAGTGCCGCGTTGCTTACCCGGGAATATTCCTGGATGAGGGCTTCAAGCGCGCATGCATCTTTGTTATTAGACACCCCCACAACGCAATCATCTGCAAATGCCATCATCTTGACTGGGGTTTGGCCTGGCACATGGACCCCAGTGAGTTGGGCATTCACATTTCGCAGTAGTGGGTCAAGGCTGAAGTTGTATAAGAGTGGGCTGAGGGGGTCCCCTTGTCGCAGGCCCCTTTGAGGATGGACTACTTCCGTTAGGAAACCTGGGCCGCGCACTGCCATTGTTGCAGATTCCGTGAGCAGCATCACCCAGTTAATGAAGCGGGGAGGTAGGCGGAATTGTTGGAGGCAGGCCTTAATGTATTCCCAGTTTACTCTATCATAGGCCTTTTGTTGGTCC
This sequence comes from Massospora cicadina, assembly GCA_022478985.1. NCBI lineage: Eukaryota > Fungi > Entomophthoromycota > Entomophthoromycetes > Entomophthorales > Entomophthoraceae > Massospora > Massospora cicadina. The sequence goes on along the minus strand of JAKSZP010018937.1, from coordinate 34,744 downwards.
AAGAATACAAGTGCCCCTGAGGCTGTGGACTGACACACATTAGCCACAGAGTGCGTGTTATCCCAAATCGACCTTCTGGGGATGAAACCAAATTGTTCTGGGGAGATGGTGGCAGATGCTACAGTACCTAAATGGTTAGCCATGATTTTGGTTAAAATTTTGGTGTCTGTGTTTGTTAGAGAAATGGGGCGCCAGTTGGCCAAGTCTAGCCTATCCCCTTTCTTGAAGAGTGTGAGTAAAGGCCTCATGTCCTCCTGGTAGGAGGCGCGTTTCCAACAGGCTTTGGTTGAGTGATGCTAGCAGCAATGGGGATATATATTTAAAATATTTTTTGTAGAACTCATATGGAATGCCATCTGGGCCTGGGCATTTTCAGTTTGGCGCACCGCGAATGGTAGTCCATAATTTGTTCAGAGTAATTAAATTCATTTTTTCTGGGTATCAGAAAATGGTGCGGATATGAGCTTGGTCAAGAAATTCTGCCATTTTGGCTGGCTGAATTGGTTTGGCTCGGTATAACTCAGAGTAATATCTTTGCGTTTTGATTGCCACTTCAGCTGGTGTGTCCACAATAGAATTATCCGATCTTCGCACCTGTGTGCAGGCCACACTCTGGCGTGGTGCAAATTTTTTTTTGAAGAAGTATGCGGTGCACTTGTCACCTTTAGCGATGTGTGTGGCCCTGTATTGGACACAAAACTGATGTTTGTGTTGCCTTTCAAGTGCGTTGAGGTGGGCGGCTGCCTCCGCCCACTTCTGGCCCCATGCAGGGCTATATCCTGAGGCTGGAATGTTGGACTCCAAGTGGGCCAATTCTGCCAGTGCACATGATATAACTGCCAATGTGGCTCATGAGCGTCTGGATGAGAGATGGCGACAGTGGCGGATGGTGTCTTCTTTGAAAGTTGCCCATGTGGAAATGGGGTCCGCACAAAATGGTGCAACAAACGATTTCGCCAAAGTTGCCTCTTCCACCCATGTGGAAAATCCTGGCGACGCGAGCTCTGGGGGGCGGATTTTGCACCAATGTGGGGCCTTTGCAACTGTGATGGTTAAGTGGTATGTTATCGAGACCAGTCAGTGGTCAGAGAATTCCAGTTTTGTTGTTTTGAAGTGGGAGATGTGGGGTTAGAATTTCGCCGGTGCTAGAATAAGGTCGATTCAGGTCATGGACCTTAATTGGCCGTTGTGGACGTGGGGATGCATCATGTTTTTGAGCAGTGGGGCATGTCGCGGCAGCGCATCCATTAACCCAAGGGTGGCTTTTAGAACGCGTAGTTCTATGTGACCCTGTGGGGCATGGGGTGAGGGCAGCCACCAGTCCGTTGGTGAGGTTAGCCTACAGTTCATGTCACCAATTAGGAAAGAATTGGGGGGTAGCGGGAGGGATTTGACCGACGAGAAAAATTCCTGACGCTCATGTGCACCGTTTGGGGCATAAATATTGACAATTGTGTGTGCAACATCGGCCCATGAGAAGGTGACAATGAGCACTTGGCCATTTAGGAATGTTTCTGAAGATGTAAATTTGAAAAAATTGTTTTTGAATTATCACCCCACAGTGCTTTGACCAAAAGGATAGGGATGGTAGGAGCATTGTTTTCCAAGCTTCCTCAGAACCTCGTGGACAGTGGGACTCCTGGATGGCCAGGATATCCACGGGTAAATTGTTAAGTAAAAAACTCAGTTTCCTAGCCCAGGACGGGGAGGCCTTGAGTCTGGCGATATTCAGCATCCCTAGAGTGAAGGTTTCCCCCATCGCACCTTAGGTGTGAGGGGGTGGGCCCCCCGGGCCCACCAGCCTCTTCCAGGTCCCCACGGGCTTTCACAGCAGCGTGGGTAATAGCAGCAACGCTATCAGGGTTTTTGTTAATTTTTGCGGAAAGAGTTGCGTTGGCTTTGGCCTTCGCTTTTTGTTTTCCCAACGTTGGACGAAATTTTTGTGGTGCGGATAAGTTTGGTGCACCATCAAGTGGGGCAAAAAAAAATTTTTTTGGTTGAGATAGGTCCTAAGTCAGTTTCGACCAGGGCTTGGGTGCAGCAATTGGGTGAGATCAAATCTCCCATTGGATCCTTGGATTGAGTGTCCCATTTGGCATGGGCCTCCCTAATCTGATTGGGTGATGGATTCCTGAGTTGCTTCCACCGTGAAGGTCTCCATGTCCTCCTGGCGTTGTGAGTGTGGGATGGTGGTGGTGGCCTTGGCCGCGGTCCTACAGGCCTGCTTGGCCTTCTTCCGCTCCTGTGGGGAGATGGGCTTTACCAATAGGTAGCAGCCTTGTGCTCCCCACAGGAAAGCCTCCTTGGTGCTTGCGGTTGGTTCATTGTGCGCCTCTCCACTGGCCATGGCCGCCGAGGGGTGCTCTTGGAATGTGATGCCTCTTTGATGGGGCATGCGTGCGCCTTATAGCTGAACGCGTCACAGTGGGTGCAAATGGGGGGCGCGCTGTCCACGGTTACCCAGAATGGGTGGGTGGTGTGCCCTGCAATGTCAATAAAGGTGGAGTGCGGGATCTGGATTAGGTCCTTCGCGATCTCCTCAGTTGGGGTCAGAACTGCGATGGCTTTGCTGGTGCACAGGTGTGGCATCAGCATGAAACGTTGCATTTTGAAAGATTTTATTTCGCCATATATGGTGAGACCATCTTTCAGGTGTTGCTCCAAAATGTCACGTTTTACTGTAGTAGGCAAAAAGTCAAACGTGAGGAAAATTTGGTTTGATTTTGTCCATCTGGTGCATTTAGTTTTGACGATCCGTTGCCCTTCAGGGAGGTCGACCACTATGCGCACCGCTGCAGCCTCATCTGCTGCTATTTTGCTTTCAAAACCTAGGTCCAGCCAACCACACGACATGGAGTGAGGTGCAATGTACACCGTGGTTAGGAAAATTTTGTGTACATCTTCACAAAATTTTTCCCATAGGGCCATTTTTTGGATGTCCAGATACACATGGACTACAAATTCCACTGACGAAAGTGGCTGGGAATGTGGCGTGTTGATGTACTGGTTGCATCATGCTTGCCACGCGAGTATCTCTGGGGAAATTGTGACCGCCAGTTTTTTTAGATTTTTTTCTATTCCGCCGGATTCTCCAGGGCGTTTTCAAACGTTAGAGGCCGCGGGCCTTCCACCTGCTCCTCTTGCCTTGCTTGCCCAACTGCTCCCAGACATGGGCGCAGACTAATCCCCTCTATGAGATTATCAAACTAGATTTAGTCTTGAATTGAATGGGTTGCAAAAGTGTTTGCAACGAGAAAGAAAAGTTTTTAATAACCGTTAAAATGTAAAGCACATTTACTCATATATGAATAGCATGGCCATTAATTATGACTCCTTCTTTAAAAGGATGTCACACTTGAGTACAAGTCCATACCGCTCTAATCATGAGATTGGAAGAACAAGACCTTGTCTATTAAGAAGCAGGAGTTTATAGTCATTCCTTTGCACAAAGGAGAAAGACTATTTAGAGTTTACCAGCTGATTCTATGACCAAGCACAACCCTTGGTTACCACTAACTGTTTTATGCTAGATGACGCCATAAAAGCTGTAATATTTACGTTGGGATCTTATTCTGAGGTCCAATAACAGATGATTGGCTAGAAGAGTAAATTTACTTAAATTGAGAAATTAAAAAATATCTTTAAAAATTTTCTTCATCTACCCAAATTTCAAAATATATGTACTACCTCTACCAGCTGTCATTAAGTCCAAGTTGTTGAGAACCTGAAGAAAACAAACCTTTGTGCACACCTTAACGGATTCTATCATAGCAGCAAGATTTGTTGAGAGACTTGCCAAGGAGGCGAGAAAAGGGCTTTTAGCATGAAGGATGAGGCGCTTCATGCTGACATCCATGTACCACCTCAATACCCTTTTGCGACATCTTATGAGCCAATTATCACGCCTGGGGGATAAATTGGTACCAGTAAATAATAAGAAAACTATTAATTCTTATTATAGTGAATTTTCTAGGTATTTTACTTTTCCCTCTCAACTAAGGAGCTTAGTAACCTGAGTTACTGTTCAAGTTCATAAGTGTAACGATCAGGTTGAATGATTGTTACATTTTGGGATTTTGAGGTTCATGCGGGCTTAGCATTGGGCTGTGCCCCTCCTGAGCTATTTTTTATGCTCTTAGAGGGAGAAAAATTAGTGTGGGAGGGGCTCCCCAGATAGCGACTTTCAAGGTTGGACCCACGTGATTATGAACTCAGTTCAGAATTCTTTTTCACTTCCCATCCTTGCGTGGGTCTCTCTGGTGGCCTCAGGGCCGCTCTTGCTTGTCTTAACTGGTATCCCGCGGTGAACCTAGTTTGTAATCTTAACAAAAAGCTGGGATATGGCAGCGAACAGATCCACCAAATACTCTTGTTTTTTCTTGTGATGTTCGTGGTTCCCTATTTTATTGGAACCGAATTTTTTAAGCATGTTTATTTTCATTAATTAATAAAACAAGGTTAATTTTGGGGCTTAATCCTCATTTACCTGTGTTATCTTTCCATGTTTTTTAATTTCCCTAAATCGAGGTTAAATTAGTGAGTAAGTGGAGTTGAAACTCTTACCTTGAAAGGGCCTCATATCAGGCAATCTTTTGGCGCTGATTTAGGATCTACTAATCCTAAGGCAAGATGGCAGTTGAGAACTGGGACATTTTTGATTATTACAATAAGGTTCCTGTGCACGTCACTGTTGACAGTGGTTTCTCATAAACTTCATTTTCTATAAGTTAATAAAACGCATCAAGGTAGCTCCAGACTTGCCTCACTACATGGAATATGGCACAAATTAGACCGCAAATCACTCAGTCAATTTGGGCCTACTCATCATTAACTCTTGCTTTGGCAAGTTGTCATTGTAAACTTCGTCTGTTGTGCTAGATAACTCTAGCTATGACCTCTTCCTCAGAACCCAAGTTCTCCATAAATCTTCTTCTGTCATTCACTACAATGAAGAAGACTATCACTCTTCAGACATAGTGTTTCATTGGGCTTTGAGACTTTCCACAATTTCAAGTTGGAGGTCAAAGCTTGAGCCTGTCTGTTGAAAAGCAAAAGTCAGATCATTAGAGTCAAGAATTATGTGAGGGGCTCTCAAGTAAAGACACCCCCTCTGGAAGTAGATGGCCAAGAGCGCATGCCTATCTACTTGCCAAAAGTGGCTACTATACTAGCAAAATCCCAGGTCATCGTTGACATCATGGTAAATATTAATATTCTCTCAAGTGCAATTACTATAAGTAAAAGCGTTTTACCCATCATTCAATGAAACCCTGACCTGCTCAATAATTAGAATCCCGCTTATGCTAAATCCTAAAATGGTGCTGCTGGCCAAACTCACTGAAAAACCTATGACAGTAGGGCTCAATAATCCTGCCTTGTATGCTCTCCTACTTCCTGTGAAACCATTAGCAATATACATTTAGAAGTCTAATTAGTTTTGTGCTAGAATTGCCCTCACTAATAGCTCTAATCAATACCTCTAATGGATGAGAGCTCACCTGAACAATTAATAGAATACTTCAACCTTTTCTCAACCTCCACTTATAATTTTGTAAAGTAATTGGCGTTTTACATCTTGTTGATACCAGGACGCTTAATCCATCTGAACCAATCCCTACCAAAAGAGTAAGGGTAAAGAAGCTCTTGTAGCTGTTAAGCTTAAGTAGCTACCTGAAGCTGGGTTACTGGTGCCTTCCAGAAGCCCTTGGGCATCCCTCTATTATTTAGTTTGGAAGAGAGATGGTAGTCATCACTATTGATGGACTTTTGAATGCTTAACTCCATTACCAAAAAAATTTACCCTTTGCCCCAGAATGATAACTATCTATGCTTGCTTGCCAGGCCCCGATATTTTTCTTCTATGGATCTCACTAGTAAATACTGGCAATTAGAGTTAGTACCTAATATCGATCCAATTGTGCATTAATAGCTAATGAGGGCTATTAGAGCCAACTAGAATCCTCAGGGCAGCGAAACACCCCACCACCTTACAACGCGCTATGTATAGGATTCTGGGAGATTTGAAGATAACATTTGTTCTTGACTATCTTGTAGATATTTCTGTTCCCTTGAGAACCTTAATTGTTAGATGGAGCATCTATTAGAAGTCTTCGTTTATCTTAGAAAGGCATCCATAAAGTTCAATCCTTCTATGTCTTTTTCTTTCATCATGAAATGGAATTACTTAGACATACTGTTTAAAACATGGATTTTAGACCAACCCAGATAAGGTTGCTGCCTTAAGAAGATGTCGCGCCCCCAGAGCTTTAGGAATAAACAAGTATCCTGGGCGTGATGTGGTAAAGTTCTCAGTTTATACCTCAGTTCGCCAATTGATCCAAAACTCTCATCTCTCATCTAAAGAATAATGTTTATTTTGAGTGGCATCCTGAACAATAACAGACTTTTAATATGCGGAGAACTTTCCTTTGTAATAACTTATATTTAGCTCATCCATGTTTCAACCAACCACTTTTGCTATTCACTGATACTAGTAACGTCGCAGTTGAGCTAACTTAGCTCAACAGGGTGAAGGCCAAGTTATACATCCAGTGGCTTACTTTGGCAATGCCCTGAGAAAGGACGAAAAGAAATCATAGTATTACTGAGTGCAGTTGCATGGCTTTTTTATTGGTAATTAGGCATTTCTGGACATGCCTAAATGTCATTTAATTTTACTATTATAAAAGATCATGTCTCACTATGATAGTTACAGCAATTGAGGGGCTGGAAATCCAATTAGCAGTTTGGTCATTAAGACTACAGTACTATGATTTTACTATTTTCCATTGCACAAGAGTAATCCAAAAAAATGCAATGACCTTTTGAAAATGCTGATGCTGGATGCATTGACCCCTTAATAAGACTGACTGTATGATCTATTTAACTAGCCTGAACAATGGGAATTATAAAATCCTGAGACTAAACTGAGCTACAGAAAATGACCTAAGATACTCTGATTAAAAAGTAATGCTCTATAACAAAGTCAATAAGAAATGCCTCGCTTAGAAATTTCCTTCTTCTCAAAACAATGTTATCCTTGAAGGGCATTCAATTGTGAGACAAGTAGTATTGAATAAGAATTACAAATTGTTAATGAAACGCTATTTTTGACAGCAGATGGTCAAAACCATTCAAGAAGTTTTAGAAGTTTATTTGACTTGTTGTATTAGATAGCAAGCTAACCCTCAGTATCAAAACTAATTTTGGCTCCTTTGAGTACATTTAATGTTGTCAGCATTTTTGTGGCGAGCCCTTTTTCTGTCAGTCTACATGTTCACAGGTATATATTACTAGCTGTGGACCATTTGACCAAACGTGTCATATTGCTTTTCACTTTAGCTGCCAAACAAAAGAGTCTACCTTAATCTTATTTAATTTTTTAACTCAGATTGGGTGCTCGTAAACTCTACTTTTGGACAAGGTACTCAACTTCACCTCACAGGTGGTTCAAGTACAAAGTTCACTTTTGAGACTAACTAGAGTTTCTTTGCACTGTATAAATTCTCAACTATTGGGGTGGTGGAACGCGCTAGTGGGACACTTGTTTTTATTTTGTGGAAGATGGCCGCCCTAGATCCTATGCATTGGAACCACTATCTGTACAGCGCTCTGATAGCTTATAAGATAAGTTACAAAAGCATAAGCAAGTTGTTCCCCTTATAAGTCTCTATATTGGTGGTTCTTAGCTTCAAATTAGTGTGCAACCTTTACTGGATTTCTCAGTACTTGCAAACTAAAACTTAATGATGAGGACATTAGCTGAAGAAATTATACAGCTTCAGCCCTTTCTCCTCAGGGAATTATTACCAAACAGCAAAGGAGACATGTCACTCCACTATTAACTTACCTCTTTATGACGTTCTACTTTGGTAACCTAGACCTTTTCTATTACCATTGACCTGGAGATTGAAAAAACAAGCTCAAAGTTATTTGGCGGGGACCCACATGTCATACATAAAGACTAATCTGAGTACGCCATTGCTGTTTTTACCCAAGGACAGTGGTTAACCGATACTATGGCCAATTTCTATGGCCCTATATTCCCCTCTGACAGGATATTGAGGGGGGCGTTGTCAGGATTTGTGAAAAATGAGCAAGTCAAGAACTCTGCTTTTGGATTAAGCCCTGATAAGTAGATTCTTGAGACCATTAGATAAAAACGTGTCAATGAACGCATCTATTGAAATTCCAATCATGTAGCATCATGGGCATAGGAATCAATGGAGATATCTTTTGATTTAAAACTCCGCTTTCCAAATCACAAAAACCGCGACTACCATCAATACAGTAACAAGGACACATCAATGAATAAAAATGAAAGCGTCAACTAGGAAAAAAATTGGAAGGAATTGTAAAATCCTGATCATTTAGAACCATGGAGGTCTTTTTGCATTGTGTCCCCAATAGCCTATAAAATATATGGAATACTTCTAACTCAATAGATTTGTCTATTCACCTCATCTTTTTGGCTTCATTAACCTCTCCACTAGTTAGACAGCTTCAAGTCCCATTTAAAATTTTGAATTTCATTATAGAGAACTAACAAGCTGATGATGACATTCAGGTGAAGCAGTCACTTCAACAGCAAGCTGATGATTGGAGGGAAATGGTGCGCTCATTTGTGGGATATAAAGCTAATCCGTGAACTAGTCATCATAATTGGTTTAAAACCTATTCATGTGTGAAAGTGGATATTGTTGAAATCACCCAAATATGAAACCTAAACTAATAAGGCCCAGGGATTCTGGTTGAATTTATTTGGGGCATCGCGTAAGAGTGGGGTTTGGCTGACAAATGGGAGGAAGCTTGGGTACAGACTGAAGTCCCAGCGGATCATGATTGTGTTGGTTGGGTGAGTAGCAGGCTTGAGGATAGGCCTTATTGGCTTCTTTGGGAGCTGCTGCAGCAACAGATCTGTGGGAGGTGAGGGTATGACTGTATTGTAACAAAAAGATTCAGGGTCAGTGGCATATTTGACTCTCTTGGTTGATAGCTTGAAGTCAGAAAATGTGGCAAGGGAGGGGCATCAACATTTCAAGTGAGCCAATTTAAAAAGGATGGACAGATTGTCCACCCGTTATTGACACAAGACAAGAATGGATGTTCAGGGGCAGAAAGGAGAACAGAACACAGGGGAATCAACTTAGAGTTTTAATTTGAATGTGGGCGTATTGTGGCAAGGGTCTGAGGCCCTGCGGATGGGTGGCCATTTGGGACCACAAACTTAATTATGGGGTCAGAGCCGTAGACCAAACCAATCATCAGTTGCTGATGAAGAAAAGTGGGGGAAGGTGGTTGGGCAAATCAGCGAACTGAACCAACATAGTGGTGTCTGCTGGGAGATGAGTATGAGTTATTGTGATAGGGGTGCCCTGGAATACCAGGGGAAAAATTGCTGCAGTTGCGGCGTCAGCCTCAGAAGCAAAAGCAAAGTCAAAATACCCCTTATAGTGGCAGAAGTTAATATGCCGGTGGGTTCCACCACGCCTGGGCTAAAACAATGATACCTTTATATACATATGGTATATGTTTCCCATATTCAACCCAAAGGGCATAGTGCAGGATGCTCTTGGTGAACATTGGGGGCTTCTAGGCGCTGCCTAGTTTTGTGAAAAGTGGAGGTCTAAATCTCTTGGGATGTAAGAATTATCCCAAGGATTTGGTAGGAATGGATAACTCAGTCTGAGTACATTTTCTAACCAGATGTAAAAATACTGGGGGGTTACCCATTGGACCACACTGGAACATCCAACTGGGGCTTAAGGACATTGGGATTGAACTGACGGCAGGAGATCAAAGTTTTAGTTATACTTGTACTTTTTTAAACAAACTCAGAAAGTTGTGTAACGTGGAAAGAAAAAAACCCAAAGTTTCTACCTTTGTTAAGTATACAACTTTTGAAGTTTTTTTCTAGAATAGCTTGGCTTTTATAAATCAAGGAATTTTATAAACCTGTTATTAAAACAGCAAATCATATTGCAAATGTAGATTTAGGTGAAAAACGAATATGAGATTTGAAACCTAAATCCTTCTAAGCATCCCGTTTTATGTTCCTTAATAAACATGCAATTAAATATAGATCAACATTATCAATTTTTGAGAATATCTAGATTATCAGGATTGAAAGTGAACATGTACTACACAACTGAGTTTGAGTAGGATTTAGTATTCTTTTATTTATCTAATGAGACTAGCTGATCTGAGGAACACAATACCAAGCTCATAGGAGCTAAACTTATACTAAACTAAAAAAATATGAATGAGCAGAAAGAAATAAACTTATCACTAAAAATTTATTACAAAAATCTAAAATGACCCACCAGATCAGAGGCAGTAAACCGCTATGCATACATTACAGGGGTTGAGTGGGGATTGGGAGGATCATCATCATCCTCTGTGTCAGACAGTATACAGCAAAGAACTGAGAGAACAGGCATAATTGCATCTTAAAAATGGAGGCCAAGGTAGCATAGTGGGGCTTACAGCTCAATTTTTGCTCTAGAAGGTAGTGATAGATTTGGAGAGGGCTTTTTTATCCTTGAGGAGAACTTTGGGAAGAGTGGTGAAGGTGGCAATGTTGTTGATGGTAATGTATGTCTTAGGGCCAAATTTTGCAACCATTATAACTTTTTGTATTGCTTTGTTGGCAACTTGTTGGAATTATAGGAATACTTTATTTTACTTGTTGCATTGGGGGAAGGACAAGGCAGGTAGCCCCTTGGATAAGACTGAAACTTATCCACTACAGCCTATTAGAGGGGTGTCACCAATCTATATGACTGGATGACAAGCCACAATTATAACCAACGAATCATTGGAGGAATGTCACCAAATATTCAATGAACAGAATACACCGAGGATGTTTTAGAGCTATATGTATACATTTTTTTAGTCTTGATGGTCCCATCCTGAGGGGGGATTTATTGATGTTTATTGAATTACGCCTGGGCTCCTAAGAGCCTGAGGCGAGGGGAGGGGAGGGAGGAGGAATCGAGAAAGGGAGGGGGGTTTGCACACCAGAGCTGTGCTGCAGTGACAACTGAGCGGGGGAGGGTTGGCGACATAGTGCAGACCTTCAGGGCCATCTCAAAGTGTACCTAAAAGTGAGTGATCATGTGTGGAAGGGTCCACACCTGCTGGTCAAAGGAAGCATGAAGGAAGGAGTTATGGATGGTCCAGATGGCTGTGGCATAGGCAAGGACACGGGGGGTCAGTGGCAACCAGGCAATGTCTGCTCAAACATGAGGTCTTGCACAGGTTGTCCAGACTAGGGCTGAGCATGGAGGAGCGCGCGGGCCTTTGGCCAAAATGCGGCGACACCTGGACAGTTGAAAAAATGATGGAGGTGGGAGTCGATAGGCTCCGCACAGTGGGGGCAGCTTCAGTGCTGGAAGGTAGGGCCAGTCCGGTCCCCCGTCCTGTATGAACAGTGGAGCAACCTCCATAAGGTGTTGGATACCTTTGCTGACAGGATGGGGTTATAGACGTCCTTCCACAATTCCTTAAGGTCAAATCTCAAGGTGGGAGGGAGGAGCTCAAGGATTCTTGGGCGGATGGTAGGACAATCTTGGGGGTTGAGGCGAGTTGTGACAACTTGTCCATTGTGCACAATTGCATGGCGATGGGAGCTGAGGCCAGGGCCTTCCCTTATGTATGGGAAGGCATGGTGGATCCGCGCGCCTACTCGTTTCAGGGCAAGGAGAGCCTGGCTCCAGTAGGGGGATGAGGATGGTTTCAGGCAATGGCCTGGGTGGTTTGTGAGCCACTCCCCTAATGAGGTCAGAGATGCTCTAGGAAGACCCAGAGCTGCTAACACTGACTGGCGGAAGGCGGGCGTCCATTGGGGCATGGGGGTCGCGTCCCAGCAGACAATCGGCCATAGGAACTTCAGGAAGATCGTGGTGGCGTGGGATCGCATGTCCAGAATCCCTAGGCCCCCTTCATTGCAGGGTCGGGCAATGGTTGAGAGGGCCATTGGTGGATGGTTTGAGCCCCAGATCCAACAGCGGAGGAGTACATTGAGCCGCGTATAAAAGGCATCTGTGAATGGGCAGACGTGCGCTAGGAACCAGACTTTGGAGAGGAGGAACACATTGGCCATCAGAGCTTGACCCTGGGGGTGATGTGCCGCCGGTTCCAGCTGGCAATCCTGGAGTTAACTGCTGCGAGGAGCAAGTCCTCATTGTCTTTTAGCGCAACTCCTTGTTGGTTGGTGAGAACGCCCAGGTGACGGAAGGTACCGCGCACAGGTTTAATACCAAATGGTGGGGGAAGGTGGGGGAGCCGACCTGTACAACTGTTGTCTTGAAGGTGTTGACCATGGCGTTGGACGCCTTGGTGTACCTCTCAATGGTCACAGCAGCGAGGGCAACATCCCCAGGGCAGCCAAATGCAATGGCGGTGTCATCTGCAAATGCCATGGTGCATGTGGGGGCTTTACCTGGGACCAGAATCCCTGTTAGCTTGTCCTGTAAGGAGGCCAAGAGGGGGTCAAGGGTGATGTTTAAAAGGATAGGGCTCAGGGGGTCCCCTTGCCGGAGACCTTGTCCAACTGGTACTGCCACCGTAAAACCCATTGGCGCCAGGACTCTGGTGTGGAGCTGGTCATAGAGCGCTGATATCCAGCGTCTAGCTGCGGGGGGAGATGGAAGCGGGATAGGGAAGCATCAATATACTTCCAGGCCATCAGATCATATGCTTTCTCCATATCCAGGAGAGCCAAAAAGCCATTCACCTTACGAGAGTTAGCAGTCAAAGTCACGTGAAGGTCATTATAGTTGTCCCATAACGACCTCCCCGGAATAAAACCGTGCTGGAATGGGGAGAGGCGAGGTGACACCCATTTGGTGATACGGTTGGCCAGAAGCTTCGTGAAGAGCTTGTGGTCTGTGTTGATCAACGCTATGGGGCGCCAGTTCACCAGGTTCTCACGGTCTGACTTCTTGTGAATGAGGGTCGTGATTGAGCCTCTGGAGTCGGGGAGGACCTCGCCATTCACCAAAAGTGCAGCGAAGAGGTCGCGGAGGGTTCTGGCTATCACTGCAGGTTCCAGAAGGTACACCTCGAAGGGCATTCCGTCTGGGCCTGGGGCTTTAAGCCATGGGGATTTCAGAAGGGTTTCCATCACCTCCTGGATGAAAATAGGCGCCAGTAGAGCCTCATCAGCCCGTGGGTCAATGGGCGGCTCTGGAGCCCGCCACAGGAAGTCTTAGATGTCCGATGGGTCCACCTGGGTGGCATGGAAGAGGCTGGAGTAGAAGCAGTGTAGTTCCTGCGTGATTTCCTCCTTATCCAAGGTGGTTGTAGTGCCAATCTTCAGTGCAGTAATACCCTGTGCTGTTGACCGGGCTTTCTGTTTCTGAAAGAAGAAGCGGGTGGGGCGTTACCATTGAGCATAGTAACGAGATGTCGTAAAGTTTGCTGCCCGTTCTTCCTGCAGTGTGAGCTCCAAGCGGAGTGCTTCCTGCGCCGCTTCCCAGTCTTCCAACCATCTGGGAGAGGGCGAAGGCTGGCAGTTTCGCTCCAGATGTCTGATTCTGGCTTCCGCCCTTTTGACTCTGGCGCGAGCTGCGGTCATCTGGGCTTTGGCACAGTTGTAAGCAACGCGGGTGATGCCCTCCTTGGTCACCGCTCATCTAGCCTTGTGGTCAAGCGGGTGGGATGGGGGGAGGCGAGAGTCTCTAAGATGGTCATAGACAGCTTCTCCTTAGTGAAGGGGTTGTTGAGAAGAGCTGGGGCAACCCTAGGCCAGAACCTACGCGACGGTCTAATTGTGGTGTTGAGGACAACGGTGAGTGACCTGTGATCACTCAGATGGTTGTCACGAGAGATGGGAGAGGAGATGCGGCCAATTAGCAGGGGGCCAATCAGTGCCATATCTATGCGTGACGCTGACTGGAAAGCTTCTCCCTCATACTGGATCCTAGTCATGCAACCTAGGCCAGACGCGGAGGGTGGAAGCGCATCTATAAAGCCACTCAGGCGAAGGAAATCCTGGAGGCGACTTGATTCAGGGCGTTCCTTTGCTACAGGGGGTAAGAGTCACGGACGCGACTTATGGTTGTGTTGAATCTCATGAGAGGATTGTATTCCGTGGGAGATTGAGTTGGACGAGCTCTTCCAAGAGCCGATTTTGCTCCTGACATGCATTAGGCAGGTAGATGCTTACAGCGAAGAAGAAGAAGTCAGGAGTGGTGAGTTTGGCCAGTATGAGGCGGCCACTTAGATATTGTGAAAAAGAATGGGTTTTAACCCGGGGATTCAAAACAATAAGGGCGGCATGGTTTTTCCAGAAGGAGTTGCCTCCAAACTGTTCATTCCATGCAGATTATTCGTGGGGGAGGATATGGGGCTCCTGGACAGCAGCGATGTCAATTTGTGCTGACCTGAAGTTGCAGAGGAGGCGGGCTCTCCGCTTAAAGTCCCGCAACCCATTTGCGTTGATGGATTGCAGGGCCAGGGTGCTGCCATGGGGACTCATAGCTGTTCCCCTCCACGTCCTGGGGGGTTGCCAGCGCTTAAACCTGCTGCTGTGAGGCGGCTAGTTTTGAGTCCTTTAGCTTGACTATTAGCTGCAATCCTTGAGGAGCGTCGAGGGTTCTGAGGGGACGGAGAGAGTGGGGGGCGGAGGACCCAGTAAACCAGCCTAGGATGCTGCCCACGCTCCGTTGCAGGGGAAGGACCTGAGGGTGCTCAATGGTGACCTCCGTGGTGTCCCCATTTGATGAGTCTGAGTCCATATTCACTTCCTCCAACACTGAAAAGGATCCGCGTGAAATGGACTGTGGGGTTGGGGTAGGACTCTTTGAGGTGGCACTTCTACCGCAGGCCGTGGGTTGCCAGTCATGCTGGTGGGCATAGCTTCATTGGGAGCTGAGGGTTGATGTGATAAATCGCTGGAGGAGGTTGGTGGAGGTGCCGCGGAGCCCTGAGTGGGGGTGGCTGACTAGGGGCACCATGTGGGAGATGCCTTGCGCTTGGTGAGAGAGGGAGTTGACTCTGGGAGATTGGAGGGGGTGCCCACTGGAAGGAGGACATGAGCGCGAAGGTATCCCATACCAATAGTGGGGTTAGCTGTTTCAACCGCTAGGCGTAAGGCCTCAGGGGACAGGTCTTGAACGGGAACCCATTGTGTGGGTTGTGGAATTGCTGCTGCGGCCACGTGGGATCGTTTTTGGCCTGGTTTAGGCCCCTGGGTGGTGGCTAAGAGGGCTTGTTTTCGAGCTGTGCAGCCACTATACAAGTGTCCAAGGGCGTTACACCATGAAAACCGGGGGCGCGCCTGATCAGGGTCGACAAAAAAGATCTCAGGGCATGCCCCAACTACCGCCACACGAGGAATAACCTCAATGTTGCGGGATACATTGGGGGAGGGGATGAACGACGCCCTAGCAGTGTGAGCTCTTTGAGTGGGAGCATAGTAAGAGGGGACGCTAAAGTCCACTGAAATAACAGACCCAAACTCCATTAAACCACAATGGAGTGCCAGTTTAAGAGACTCAGGATCAACAGTCGTTGGTAGGTTGGAAAAGGTAACCCATGAAATTTTCTCCAGGTGAGAGCGTGTGCGGGAGATGAGAAGAGATCCACGCGGAATAATGACCTAGAGGGTGGCATCATGGTCAGCATGGGCAGCTTCAGTGAAACCCACATCGATTTAGTGGCCCTCCACTGAATCATGGATGGTGGTAATAATTGGGAATGTCTCCACAATCGCTGCAAAGTATGAGAAGTAATCCTCCATATAGAATTCAACAGGGTTATGCCCATAATAAAGGCGAATTGTGTGGGAGAGAGTTGAGCGAGGTAGAGCTTTTTGCGCTCTAGTTTTGGCCCATTTCTTCTTAACATCAGCAATAAACGCCACTTCAAGGGGATCAGCTTTGGGTAGCGTTGGTGCCAGAGGTTTTTGCCATGCCCCAGTGGCTCCTTTGGTACGTTTGTGTTTGCTTTGGGCTGCAATTGTGGGTTGAATGCGAGCTGGTGTTTTGGATAAGTTTGCGGAGTTCCCCTGTTGCTGGAATGTTTGAGAAGTTGCTGGCGGCATATTGAATTGAGGGGCGGATTTTTAGCCTCGCTAAATTGGGGAGGCCCATCCAGATTGGAATTAACTCCAGCCAATTGGGAGGAGGGCGATGTTTCATCACCATCCAAATCTATTTGGGTAAATTCAGCCTGAGTATTTGCTGTGATTTCGTGGACAAAACTTACTGGCTGATTAATGAATTGGTCGTTTTCAGCATATGAAGATAAAGCGCTGACTTGAGAAGTGCCAATTACGGGGTTTAAATGGGACGGGTGAGATTGGAAGTAGTGTGAAGTTCCAAATTCCAAACCATTTGAATCCTCATTGGGAAGAGTAGATTGTCCTAATTTGGTGCTTAGTGAACCAGAATGTGCGGCTAATCCAGCCTTACATTCGAGGGTTTGGGGGCCAGGTGATTGTTGGGCCTCACTAAATTGGGGAGGCCCATCGAGATTGAAATCAACTCCAGCCAATTGGGAGGAGGGCGATGTTTCATCACCATCCCAATCTATTTGGGTAAATTCAGCCCAAGTATTTGCTGTGATTTCGTGGGCAAAACTCACTAAATGATTGGTTTTTGGTCGTTTTCAGCATATGGAGATAAAGTGCCGACTTGAGAAGTGCCAATTACGGGGTTTAAATGGGATGGGTGAGATTGGAACCGGTGTGAAGTTCCAAAATCCAAACCATTTGAATCCTCATTGGGAAGAGTAGATTGTCCCAATTTGGTGCTTAGTGAACCAGAATGTGCGGCTAATCCAACCTTACATCTGAGGGTTTGGGGGCCAGGTAGCTGGGTATCGCCCTTCATGGATGGAGCCAGAAACATGGCGTCAGCAATTATAGATGGGGCTGAATTAGCTGACACAATGGGGGAGGTGAATGCCTGGATGGGCTGAGTTGCATTCAACTGAGCAGACGCCATTAAAACAGCGTGGGTGATGGCCTCCTTGGTTGGAGGGGGCCCAGCGGGTTGGTGGGAGGCAGCACACACAGAGCTGTTAGGCGTGCATGTTGCAGAAGTGCGATCAGGTGAACTGGCGCTAGTTGAAGTAGCTCCAGGATGGGGGTGGTGCCTGCTTTCATAGCCGCTGCTTGAGAGTGGGTGATTCTGGTTGACCCTGAGGTGGGTAACCGAGGGTTGCTTCATTTGGGGTGGTGCTGGCTCGTTTGGCAGAGCCTGCGGGTTCTTTTGCGGGGTTTCCCGCATTATTTGATAGTAGTTTTCGTAAATCTCTTTAGTGGAGCTAAATTTCAGGCTGAATTGATTTTTGAAAAGTGATGCTTAGCAGAAAGAGGAGCTATACGTATACAATTGCCTAAGGTTGCGGCGAGATTGGGATATAATGGGTTATTATGAGATTGCCTTCAAAATAGGGCAATAACGTGATGTCAACATTTGACAAAAGATAAATTTAGATTGCCTCAGATCAGGGTGATAATGAATTGAAGAACAAAAAGCTGAAACAAATGAGAATAATGGCGCACCAGTAAACTAAGCAGAAGAGTCAGTACCTACTGAGGTCAATGTATATCAGCGAGATAAGAGGATTGACAAGCGAGAGAGAAAATTTAGATAAAAGGATGAAGGAAGTAAGAGTTAGTGGACTAGAAGAGATCCGCCAAGATTAATATATTAAAATAAAGAAATATTTCAGGGATATTACTCCCTTTTCATATTAGTTGTTTGTTTACTGGTGTTCTGAGGAACTAACAATCTCCATATCATTCAGTTCAATTGTTCAGTGGGCGTAATCCTATGCAAAAAACCCTTCAGCGGATATATAGAGAATCGTCAAAATTACAACAGTGGTGCTTACTATCTGGGGCCCATTGATCAAGTTATAAAACAAAAAACTCAGTTGCCTGCTATGTCGCATCCAAGTTGCTTTGATAAGGAATCTGCATGACTCACTAAGCCCATTGCATATGAGGAGTTGAAACTTGAATTGGATACTGTGCTCAAATGACAAGATGAGCTGCTCCAGGAGGGTTGCAGTGATAAGCTGCCGCCATTTGATCACGAAGAGAACATTCATCGGTTCTTTTGATGATTTGAGGTTGTAACTGAAGGAACTTCAGACTGGCAGAGGGCGAAACTGTTGATCTCTATCTTGGGTTTTGGGAGTGCTGATCAAGTCGTTTGTTTCCTTCCAGATAGTCCCTTTACATACCAAGAAGTCAGGAAATGGTGTTGCTGTTGTTCAGTGAACTGCAAAAGATGTCGCAGCAGAAAGCCAAGTTCTTGACTATTGGGTTTCAGTAAAATGAGACCCTTACTGCATATGCTGATCAATTTATAGTGGAAGCTCATGTGTTAATTGGGACAGGTATTTTATCTAAAGTTAATTTGTGCATTGCAATGTCCTCTGCGGTGAAGCCATACCCTGAGCTTTACAATGTCATGGACCCATTGTTGGAGGACGACGTACCTCTTCTTAAACTTATTCAGTTTGTATATCGCTTAGCTGAAACTTTCCTCCACCCAATATTGAACAGATTCACACTGTTGCCGTTGCCAACTTTAATTATGTTGGGGGAATCAACTGGTTGGGGCAGGTTTCGCCAGGTTACTCACTGCAGTTCAACATCCATTCCATAACTGCCAATTAACAACTGGCCAACTACCTCTTCAGCCCTAAATACGCTTATCGTCAGCAGGCGTTCTACCAATGTGGGTCTGGTTACGCCAATCATCTTCAGAACAAACTTCCAAGCGGGCCAACTTATATTAAGCAAAGACTTAGGCCCTATTGGTAAGTTATACTAATTGTGGTCGCCCTGGGCATATGGGATGATGGTGCCCTAATTGGCTGATCCCTTATTAATAACAGGATCAATGTTTTCAGGAAAAGTCAGAGCGGAGTAGAGATGGGACTCTCTACTTATGCTATCTCGAATTCATTAATCCCATCTGAATCTACTATATTAATTGCAGATGAAGCCTCTCAGTATGACGATACATTCCTCTACCAACAGCTGGTTAGGGGAGTAAATGTGCTGACCTAAGCACAAGCCAAAAAGTCGGACAAAGGGTTTTCAGAGCAACTGGAGCCTTATGCTTGTCAGGTGTTTGACCAAACTCCGTCAGACCAGTTAGAACTGTTTGCAGATGCGTTGTCTCTAAAAGGAGAAAGGTTGCCCTTCCAGTGGACGCTATTATAACAGGGTACCCTAAAGTCAGCACATTTATTATAAGTTTTTTGGGAAAACGTGAACCGCTGAATGTACATGTAGTAAATAGCTGGCATTCATCTTACTCAGAGTGCACTTATGTGACATTGTGGCAGCCATAACCCGAGTACAAGCTATAATTGTTATGGGCGCTCCTGTTAACATTGTCTCCACTAAGTTGATGGTGAAGGTGTCTTTAAAACCTGACATAGACCAACAGATGGTGATGGGACCGATGAAGCAGAAATATAGTCTCTGAGGGAGCGTACAGCGCGCTTTCCTTGTAGTTTGTATCCATTGTTGTTGTTGTGGCTCTGGCGGTAGCATTACCTTCAACAACTATGATCTGTTAATTGCTACTGCCTTTATGTGACACTATGGAGCTGTTGTTGACATGATGGAAGAGACCCTCGCCATTTTGGGACAGCGGATCCCAATTTATTTTACCTCCAGTGGAGTGCAGAAGGTCTCAGTGCATATGGGACAAATAAACCTTGCCTACAGCGATGGGGTGATTCCAGTGCTCTATCATCAATCAAAAGGGAAAACTCATGCCCTTCCCCATCTGATATATGAATATCAAGGGCTACCGCTAAGAGCAGCTGGAACTATATTATTCCCTTTGGACATCAAGTAATAGTAGACATGAGTTAGAGGTGGAAGTGCCAGCTGGGCTCTATGGAGAGATCATTGGCCCTTATCAGTAATCGCGGCTTGAGCCCCAAGTGGCTCCAGGCATCATACTTCTGGGCCATGGGGAGTTCAAGGTAATGATCGAAAATCGTCAGAACAAACCAATTCTAATCTGCCAGCATCAGATTATAGCATATCTACATTTGAACCTGGTCAGGGGGGTCAACCAGGTTCATGAGCTCAGATCTCTGGATGAATTTAATCTTCTCATTGAACTGCATCTTGATGTAATGGCGGTTGTACCACAGGATAATTTAATGGGGTTACCAGAAGACAAGTACGATTGGGTGGAAGCTGTATTTCAAAAATACAAAGAAATTTTTGCTGTTGAAAATCATGATTTGGGGTGCACTCAGGGAGTTGTTAATCAGCTAAACACTGGAGATCATCCACCCATCAGGTATTGGCAAATCTGACAATCAAAGGCGGCTGAAGAAGTTGTCACCAAGGAGATTAACAACCTGCTAGAGCAGGGAATTCTCGAACCTTCTAAGAGTCCATGGGCTTTGCTTGTCCTAATTTGTTAAAAAGAAGGATGGTACTAACCACGTAGTAATTGACTACTGGAAGCTCAATAGTATTACCAAAAAAGACTCATACCCTCTACCACGGATTGATGATGGGCTGGATTGGTTCAGTGAAGCTTGCTACTTCTTGGCAATGGATTTGATATCTGGTTATTAGCAAATTGAGTTGCCTGTGGTTTAAACAAGAAAAATGCGCCATAATCACATCAAAAGGGTTCTTCAAACCAACTCATATACTGAAAGGGCTATTTAATGCCCTGGCTACATTCAAACGAGCAATGGACACCATTCTGGGTGATCTGAAGCTGTCATGTGTTCTTGTGTAACTCAACAAAAATAATTTTTCTCCTGAACTTTCATTGAGCACCTTACCCACTTGGAAGAGGTATTTCGCTAACTGGCTGAGGCCAATATTAAAATCAAGCCCCAGAAGTGCCACTTCTTCAAGGATCATCTGGAGTACCTCAGTTTTGCTTGGATGCAACTAGGCTATGACCTCAACCCGCTAAGGTGGATCCTATCCAGAAGATGACTAAGCCTGTTAGTAAGCAGGACATTCAGGTATTTTTAGGGATGGTGGGTTATTACTGATGTTTCATACCCAATTTCAGTTGCTTTGGAGGTCCGCTGTTTGAACTACTAAAAAGGGATGCTATGCTTAAATGGACATAATGGTGCCAATGCACCTTTGATACACTTCAAATGGCGCTAATTAATGCACTCATGTTGCACTACCTAAATTTTTTTAAAGAATTTATAGTGCAGACGGATGCATCACTTTCTGCTGTTGGGGTGTTCCTGTCTCAGAAGAACGATAAGGGGGTGGAGCACCCCGTGGCATACTGCAGTCATAGCTTGGATTGCCATGAACGAAATTACACCATAACCTAGTGGTAGTGCTTAGTGGTGATTTATGCATATAAGCAGTTTTGAGTCCACTTGCATGGAGTAAAGTTTAAGGTCATAATGGACCATGCATCGTTTTGCTGGTTGCAGAATTTGAGAGAGACTGAGGGGCGGCTATCCCAATGGGCTCTTAAGCTGAAAGCTTATGACTTCTAAATTCTCCATCAACTAGGAGCAAAACACCAAAATGCCTATTGCTTATAAAGATTTTCAACATCAGCAGTTACAGCAGATTTAAACGACATAATGCTTGACAAAATGCTCAGTGGAAAGTACAATGATGAACCGCCTCAAGTTACCAAGTTATTAGATGGACTCAGGACCAATACATTTCAGAAAAACAGGGAATATAAGCGAATAGGAGACACTACCATGGATATTACCAGACCTTCCACCAGACCAAATATTATCATGGGCGCACACTGAGCAGTTGGCCATGGTGGAGTCCAAAAGTCTCTTGGAGCGTTGAGGCCGTGGCATTATTGGGAAAGCATGAAATTTGACGTGCTTGAAACCCTGTCCTGCTGCCACCAGTGCCATGTGGAGAAGCCGTTCCACCAGAAGACTTCATACCAGTTAGTAAAACCTCACTTTGCTTGACATACAGCCTCTATCGATGTTGTGGGACCTTTGCCAAGTGGAGCTAACCAGTCTAAGTATATCCTGGTGGCAATTGGCCACTTGACCTGGTGGGTTGAGGCACTGGCCATTTGGGATCTGGGGCAGTTACTGTGGCTAAGTTTGTAATGAAATGCATCATTCAGCATCATGGCTGCCCACAGTTTATTCCTACTGACAACGGCACTAATTTTATCTCTCACATACTTCCAAAGCTCAATGAATTGATGGCCATCCGCAGGGTCCTAACAGACCCTGTATACCCTGAGTCCAAAGAAATGGTTTAACAGGTTAATGGGACCCTGGTGAACATACTATGGAAGTTGGTTACATATAGGCCCTCCAATTGGAGTACCCTCCTTTCTACTGCAGTGTTCGCCTACAATATTAGCTACTATTATGCCACAGGGAAAAGCCCCTTCCAATTGCTTTATGGAGGCACCCCGCTCTGCCTGCGCTTTTATATGCCTGTGTAGAGGACATCGGCGGAATTGATCTGCAACGCTTACTAACCACCCTAGAAAACATGCTGATTAAATTATAAGCCAAAGCATACTCGTTCAGCTTAGCCAAGAAAATTTAAAAACCAGGCTGCTGATCAGGTATAGCAAAGTAGTTTAGAACAGTTTAAAGATGTAGATATGGTGCTATTCCATGATCAACATAGTTTTTGTCACGGATGCAGCTAAGGAGAGCTATACTGGGCTCCTATTCAGGGTGCGCAAGCACCCAGTGGAGGGCCCAGAATGCCAGAGGCATAGCGGTCCAAGCTACTAATAGAAGTGGGGATCTACGGGTGATGTGAGGGAAGTAAACATTCAATAATGTACCGAAGGCCCCCAAGGCAAACCAGATGGTTGCATTGGGGGCAGCCGCGAGTCTTATGGGGGCAACCCCCAGAGGCGGGAGAGGCGAGAGGACGACGAATCCTCTAGGGAGTGTGGTTGCTGGCCTTCAGAACTTGAGGGAGAGGCTTGTACACCCGCGGGAGGCAGTATTAAGGCCACCCCATTGTTAGAAATGTGGATGGAAGTAGGGAAAACCCCATAAGAGGGGCTGGAACTGAGTTTCCCCAAACAGGGACACTCTGAGTCCTGTTGGTGAGCTGGACCCACAGCGGCGGGGGCAGCGAACAAAGCCAAAACCAAGTGCTGTGGGCCAGGGACGCCTTGCAATTGCTCTTCCTGGGGAGCAAACTTGGTGGATCCATCATCCGAATAAACAGAATGGTCTCCATTTAATGAACATGATGGAACAAAAGGAACAGTGGCCACGCCTTCAGGGGTGGGCTGGATGATTGCATTGGTGATCCACTGCCACGTGGCAGGATCAAGTGAACAGATGATCCAGTCTGCAAACATCAGGAAAAGGATCTGGGCAACGGCACATCTCATTGGATTGGACGTTGGAATAATGTTTTAAAATCTGTGTTGACAATGGGCGGAGTCTGCGGCAAACAGGGCGGATACATGGATTTTATTTTTTAAAAGGCTTAAAAGAATGAACTGACAACTGCCCTCAGAGGGGATAGTTGCCTTTTAGTTGGTTTGATAGGCATAAGGAGGAGTTGGGGGATTGGTTGTTTGGGGAATGGGAGGGAATTCGGATGGCTGACTCAGAGGGGGGCGAAAAGTGACTCCCAGTTTGGCAGAAGCTTAGAAAATTTTTTCCAAATTTTTCCAAATTTTCCCAACTTCTTGCAACCAAGCCAAATTGATGCTGCCAATCTTGGTTTTGATGACTTGACTTGGCCGATTTGCATGGCTTGGGAATTCCAGATTCATCTTGGAAAGCAGGGGTCAACGGATCAGGTTTGGTGCAATTTGGGGACAAACCCGCAATTGGCCCGTTCACATGATCCAAACCCCTGGAACTGCCTCAGAACGTTGGACCCAATAATCTGAGCCATTTGCACCTAGGTTTCTTATCTGAGCTGTATTCCGATCTGACTCCTGAACCTGGCTGACCCAAACTGGCCTCCCCAGTCTGGAATTTACTGGCCAGCCTCCAACACTATGATTTACAATTTTCTCAGTTTTTCCCATAGATGGCCTGGGGAGTGGGTGGTTTCTGAACCCCCTCAGCCCCCTGCCGTGCACCACCTCCCTTTAGGCCTCCTCTATCAATCCTACCAGGATTAAAGAGAAAGCAAGGCGAGGGAAAGGGGCAGCTTTGGGGAGAAAAGCTGTTACTGAGCGATCATCTATAACGTGGGCAAGGTCACCCAACTGTGACAGAGGGTCCACAGGAGCCTTGGGCCCCCTCTTTTACCGGAAGGGTGCTTTTCTCTATCTGGCTTCAAGGGCTGGTCCCCAAGACTTACAGTTTTGGGCGGAAGCACAAGCTCACAAAGATTTGGATTGGGCCGTTCAAGATAATAGAAAAAAATGAGCGTTGCTGCTTATACTATTAAGGATCCTGCTAGAGATCAGATTATATATTGAGTGCACTCAAATTTTCTTCAGCCATATAAGCAGCAATAGACCTCTCCAAAAAATGAACAAAAAAGTTGATGATGATAAAATGACTTTGATTGTATAAAACTATCTTGAGTGAGTTTTACTATGTTTATTTGGGGTTGCTACTAGAGGTCTTTCGCTTCTATGACTTTGTCTTCCAATTTTTTTAGGCTTCTTGCGGTGTTCCTTTTGTTTTGACTGATGTGACCTTCATTTCTTCTTCCAACGCTTTGAGGGTGCCATGGTTTCTATGTACTCTTCTGGGGAAGGGTGTAGGAGGAGGCTGCTGAGGTGAGAGCGAGGGGGCTAACATATGCTCAGGGGCCACTGCGCTAGTCTGAGGAGGGTAGGTCAGTGTGGCAGAACTGGATGTGGAGGACGTACTGGGGTTCCATGGCGTCAGGCGAGATGGAGCGAGCTCAGCTGGTTGATTGAGTCAAAACTGTTATTGCACCACTAGGAGCAAAGCCTGCAACCACATGCGTTGATGTTCCCAGGAAATCAACGAGTAAGCAAGCAGAGGGGTCATAGTCATAAGGGCTGGCGAGTAAGTAAGTGAGTTTACAGCTTGAGGGGAAAAGGCTGTGCTCAGCACCAGGCAATCTACAAGGAAGTTCTCCACGCTTGGATATGCCATTGGAAAAGGAGCAGTTGCAGTGAATGCGCTCGCTGGGCCACTCAAGGGCTGCCTGGTGCAACTCTATTCCTGACCCTATAGTGGTTGTAGGATGCAAAATTAGGTTACCTAAGAGCGCCATGATAAGAAGGTACTGCAATGAATTGTTTGCGCTGAGGGAGGTGAATGCTGAAGTGACCTCATAGTGAAGGCAAGCTAGCTGGTTATTGTGGAAGTTTACCCCCAGGGACCAGAAGTGGGTAGGAGCGTGGGGAAAGGACCCTGACCAGCTGACTATCACCCACTGCATGAAGCACATCATCCGCTGAACAGAAAGAGCTGCGGGATGAGGCTCGGCAGGTGACAGAAGCACTAGGTGATTAAAGCCACTCACCAGGAGCTGAGTCACTTCTTTGTATAAAGGTCCTCAGCTCCGCTCCCCTCCCCAGCGTAGCTGGGCCATTATGTCCCCAAAGGGGGCGCGCCAGGAAGCCAAATGGCCAACGAATTTGGGAAGGAGCACTTCTTGGGTTAGAGTGGTCATGAGGTCCACGTCAGCCTCTTCCTCATCAGCTGAGGGAAGAGGAACTGGGGAAGAGGGATGTGACCTGTGTCAGGCAACTCCGCACCAAGCCACATATGGAAGAAAGATTAAAATCATGGACCCATGGCTGTTGGTGCATAATGGTTCACATGACGTTAAAGGGAAAAAGAGACGTACAGCTTACTTTCCAGTCAAGGGGGGGTAATGTTGCAAATCTATATGACTGGATGACAAGCCACAATTATGACCAACAAATCATTGGAGGAACTCTGCTGAAGATTTAATGGACATAATCCACCGAGGATGTTTCAGAGCTATAAGTTTTCAATTGCCTAGGATGAGGTGGTACTGGGTTATAACGTGTTGTTATTGGATTGCCTTCAAAATAGGGTGATAAAGCGATGTTGACATTTAACAAAAGATAATTTGTACTACCTCAAATCAGGGCAATAATGAATTGAAGAACAACAAGCCAAAACCAATGAGAATATGGAGGAACGAATAAAGTAAGCGGAAGTGTTGGTACTGACTGAGGTTGTTGGTATATCAGTGAGATGAGAGGATTGACAAGGGAGAGGTTTTATATATAAAAGGAAGATTGAAGTAAGAAAAACGGACTAGAAGAGATCCATCGAGATTAATTTTTTAAAATAAAGAAGTATTTCAGGGAAATTACTCCCTTTTCAATGTAGTTGTTTGTTTACTGGTGTTCCAAGGAACCAACGATCTCCATATCGTTCAGTTTAATTGTTCAGTGGGCGTTACCCTGTGCGAAAAACCCTTCAGCAGATATATAGGGTATCACCAAAATTACAACAAGGGGCAACAATCTGGGGAGGTAACAGCCTCTTTGGTGAGTTGGTGGTCACTTATAACTCATAGGCATTGGGATGTAGAGCATAAAGCCAAGTTGGGATTAGAACTGCATACTCTGCGTTTAAGTACATTTTAAGGTTGGGGGCCTTGACTGAGTCGAGGACAAAATTACCCAAATTATCAACTTCCTCCAAGTAGTCCCAGGGACTTTGATGAAGAAAATAGGTTTATTGGCATACATGTGGACTGGGTAGAGTGGCTGAGTAGGTTATTTAAGTTTAACTGTGGTCCATGATGGCTCCTGATTGGTTGGAGTAGGTATGGGGGTTTGATATGTAGGTTCCTTATTGGAAAACTATTGGCAGTTTCAGCTGACGACTTGAGGGTGAGGGGGAAGAAGGATTGTGCCCAATTCAAAAAGGTTTGGGATTGGCAATGAGAGCATCATGGGAGGAGTCAGATGTGTGGGCTGTATATCAGGTTATGGAGGGGCAGCGCCATTTTAATGGTCCAGGTAGAAACAATTGGGGCAGATGGTGCGCCCTTTATCTACTCTGGCCCAGAAATGATGGTTGGGTCAGAGAAAATAATGATGCGAGGGGTAATCAAAATGGCAATTTCAGTTGAGATTGGGCGTATTTTGCAAAGGTGCAATGGCCCATGAGTTGGTTGGCTCCATTGAGAACCACAAATTATAATATAAAGTTGGCGCCATATGCTTACAATTTGGCTATTAGTTTATCATATAAGATATCAGGGGAGGTAGGTGAGGAGCCTGCAAATTGAACCACAAGAGCGGTATCATCAGAATCTTTTCTTGCTTCAATAACCAAATTGAAGCCAAATTTAGATTTCAAAAAAATACAAAAAATGACAGCTTGATTAAGCCAAAACCTCCAATATTAATTCAATTGATGCCTGCTGCCCTGGCTTGGGGAGATAATGCGCCGCCATCTGGTGTCTTTCAGCCACTGCCAAAGTTCTGGGCTAACTCTGCTAGCCCTCCTGACGCTACCAGGCGTTATGCTCCCCTTGGGACTTGGCCCACCAGCTCACAAGCTCCAAGGCGGTGCTCCGGAGCCCTTTGATGCTCCCATGAAGCAATTTGTGGTTTGGCCTCCAGGTCAAATATGGGAATCTCTTCCCATATGCAAGTGTGGCCATCGTTAAGATGGCCACAGCAGTTTTTAAACCCGCCATTTTTATTGACTTCCACCCCTTTAAGGGGTATTTTGATCTCAGCTTCCATTTGGAAGCCAATGCAGCAGCAGCCAAGCTGTAAATCATTTATAAAAATCTACATTCCCACCATTTGAACCTGGCTCCCAGATGAGGCCAATTTGATGGTCCAGTTTTCTAGGTTGCCCTCTCATCTCTCCCCTGAACGCCTCTACCACAAGCTCATTGAGGGTTTGGCCATTTATGGTGCAGACTCTGTGCTGCAGTTTGTGGTTCCCAACAGGGTAGATTGGTTGGAAGTGCCTTGTGCCTTTGCAACAATTGGCTTGTTTCATTGAAATTTCCATCTCGTGATTCCCCCTCACACTATGATCAGATCCACTCCTGTTCACACATTCTGGGTGCATGTCAAAATGGCCGTGCCATTTGCCCCTTGTGCTTCAAACTCGATCAATTTAAGCACAAGTGCTTCATGGCTTCCACCCCTGCCACTTCCGCTGTTCCTTCTTCCAGCGTTGTGTTGGCAGCCACTTCGCCCATTTTTTAAATGGGGCTCAATCCTCCCGCCCCCAGCCTTGGGTAAATTGGGTGCAGGTCCCAAAGCCGCGCCCAATCAAAATTAAATTGAATTTGAAAAATAATTTGACTGTATTAAAACTTTTCTCTCTCGTTGCAATCACTTTTGCAACTTATTCAATTCAAGTCTAAATCTAGTTTGATAATCTCACAGAGGAGATTAGTCTGCGCCCATTTCAGGAAGCAGTTGGGCAAGTAAGGTAAGAGGCACAGGTGGTAGGCCTGCGACTTCCAATGTTCAAAAACGCCCTGTAGAAACCGGTGGATTAGACAAATTAAAAAACTGGCAGTTTCTATTTCCCCAGAAATCCTCACTTGGTAGGCGTGATGTAACCAGTACATCAACACGCTGAACTCTCAACCACTCTCGTCGGTGGAATACAGAGTCCAGGTGTTCCTGGATATCCACCAAACAGCCCTCTGGGAAAGATTTTGTGGGGATGTGCACACTTTTTCTTGACCGCAGTGTACATTGCACCTCATTCCATGTCGCGTGGTTGGCTGGATCTCGGTTTCAAAAACAAGGAGGTAGCAGACAAAGCTGCTGCAGTGCACGTAGTGATTGACCTCCCCAAAGGGCAATGGGTTGTCAAAACTAAGTGCACAAGATGGACAAAATCCAATCAAATTTTCCTCACGTTTGACTTTTTGCCCACTACAGTCAAGCGTACCATTCTGGAGGAGCACCTGAAAGAGGGTCTCACCATATATGGCGAAATGCATTCCTTTGAGATGCAACGCTTTATGCTGATGCCACATCTGTGCACCGGCAAAGCCATTGCAGTTCTGACTCTAAACAAGGAGATTGTGAAGGACCTAACCCAGATCCCACATTACACTTATATTAATATCAAAGGGCATACCACCCACCCTTTCCAGGTAACCGTAGATAGCGCACCCCCATCACCACTGTGATGCGTTCAGCCATAAGGCACATGCATGCCCCATCAAGGAGGGCATTACATTCCAAGAGCACCCCTAGGTGGCCATGGCCAGCGGGGAGGCTCACTACAAACCAACCATCAATACCAAAGAGGCTTTCCCGTGGGGAGCACAAGGCTGCTACCTACTAGTTAAGCCTGTATCCCCTCAAGAGCGAAAGAAGGCCAAACAAGCCCACAGGGCCACGGCCAAGGAAGCAGCCTAAAGTCGCCTCCACTATCACACACTCCCAACACCAGGAGGACATCAAAACCTTGGCGGCGGAAGCAACTCAAGAAACCCTCAACCAATCAGATTGGGGGGTCCAAGCCAATTGGGCCACCCAATCTGAGGATCTGATGGGCAACTTGATCTCACTGGACCTTTGCAACTAAGCCCTGATTGAAACTGACTTGGTCTCCAACTTAACTGAAAAAAAATTTGACCCAAACTTTGGTGCACCAAACTCATCTGAACTGCAAAAAATTCAGTCAACAATGGGGAAAAAAGCGAAGGCAAAAGCAAACGCGAACCTGTCTGCTAAAATTAACAAAACTACCAATAGCGTTGCTGCAAACACCCATGCTGCCGTGAAGGCCCATGGGGATCTAGAGGAGGCTAGTGGGCCCAGGTGCAACCCCCTCACACCTAAGGTGCAATGGGGGAAGCCTTCACTTTAGGGACGTTGAATATCGCCAGACTCAAGGCCTCGCTGTCCCAGGCTAGGAAACTGAGTTTTTTACAAAAAAATTTACCTGTGGACATCCTGGCCATCCAGAAATCCCACTTTCTGTGAGGTTCTGAGGACGCTTGGAAAACCATGCTCCTCCCTTCCCTATCCTTCTGGTCTGAGCACTGTGGGGTGCTTGTTCAGAAAAACAATATTTTAAATTTTTATCATCTGAATCTTTCCTCAATGGCCATATCCCCATTGTTACATTTTGTAGCCAATGTGGCGCACGCTATTATCAAGATTTATGCCCCGATTTGTGCATGAGAGCATCAGGAATTTTTTTCATTGGTCAAATCCCTTCCACTACCCCCTGACCCTTTTGTAGTTGGCGACATGAACAGTTGGCTAAACACCCACAGGCCGTTGGCCTTCCTCATCGCACGCCCCTAGGGTCACATAGAACTTCGCGTTCTAAAGGCCACCCTTGGGTTATTAGATGTGCTGCCACGGAAAGCTCCACTGCTCAAGAACATGACGTGCCCCCACATCCACAGCCAACTAAGGTCCATGACCCGCATTGACCTTACCCTCATGCTGGCAAAATTTTGATCTCATATTTCCCACTTCCACACATCAAAAATCTATTTCTCTGACCACTGGCTGGTCTTGATAACCTACCACTTACCTGTCACAGTGGCTAGAGCTCCGCATTGGTGCAAACTCCACCCACCCAAAATTGCATCACCAGGATTTTCCACTTGGGTGGAATTAGCGACTTCAGCAAAAGAGTTTATTACACCATTTTGCGCGGACCCAATTTCCACATGGTCAGCCTTCAAAGAGGATACCATCCGCCATGCTCGCCACCTCTCCTCTCGACGCTCATGAGCTACATTGGCCGTCATCTCGCGCGCTCTGGCAGAGTTGCCACATCTGGAGTCCAACATCCTAGCCACAGACTACAGCCCTGCTTGGGACCAGAAGTGGGAAGAAGCAGCTGCCCACCACAACGCGCTTGAAAGGCAACACAAACATCAGGTTTGTGTTCAGTACAGGGCCAAACACATTACAGAGGGTGGCACATGCACCGCATACTTTTTTTAAAAATTCTTTGCACTGAGCCAGAGCGTGGCCTGCACACAGGTGTGGAGATTGGATGATTCCGTCATGGATACAATGGCCAAAGTGCAATCAAAATACAAAAGTATTACCCCAAGTTATACTGAGCTGATCTAATTTAGCCAGCAAAAATGGCGAAATTTCTCAATAGCACTCACATCTGCACCGTTCCCTGATACCCGGAATTAATTAATTTGATTACTCCAAACAAACTCTGGTCTGCATCCGCGGTGTACCAAATCAGAAATGCCCAGACCCTGATGGCATTCTGTATGAGTTCTATAAGACGTACTTCAGATATCTATCCCCACTGCTGCTACCTCCCTTAACCAGAGCCTTCTGGATATGCGCCTTCTACCAGGAGGGCAAGAGGCCTTCACCATCACACTCTTCAAGAAAGTGGATAAGCTAGACCTAGCCAACTGGCGCCCCATTTCTTTAACTGACACGGATACAAAAATTTTAGCTAAAATCATGGCTAACTGTTTAGGGATTGTAGCTTCTGCCACCATCTCCCCAGAACAATTCGGTTTCATACCCAGAAGATCGATTTGGGACAACGTGCACTCTGTGGCTAATGCATGCCAGTCCACGGCCTATGGGGCACTTGTATTCTTGGACCAACAGAAGGCCTATGATAGAGTAAACTGGAAATACCTCAGGGCCTGCCTCCACCAATTCCTCTTGCCCCTCACTTCATCAACTGGGTAATGCTGCTTACAGAATCTGCAAAAATGGCAGTGCGTGTCCCTGGCTTCCTCACGGGAGTAGTCCGCCCTCAAAGGGGCCTACGTCAAGGGGACCCCCTTATTCCACTCTTATATAACTTCAGCCTTGACCCACTACTTCAGAATGTGAACGACCGCCTCACTGGGGTCCATGCACCAGGCCAAGCCCCAGTCAAGATGATGGCATTTGAAAATGATTGTGTGGTCGAAGTGTCTAATAATCAAGATTCATGCGCGCTTGAAGCTCTCATCCAAGAGTATTTCCGGGTAAGTAATGCTGCACTGAACGCTTCCAAAACTGAAATTATCCTCCTTGGTCGGTATCAAACCTGCTGGGCCCCAGCAACCAGTGCCCAGCCCAGCCCATCTGCTCGCACACGTGCTCGCCTTCCCTGCTCACCCCTCACCGCCCCACTGGTGCTCCCCTTTGTGCCACGCCCTACCATAGGGCCAGTTCGCCATCTGGGCGTGTGGGTAGAGGCAGGCGGGTACGCATCAGCAGAAATGGAGAGTCTTATTCTAGACAACGTGATGAAGTGCATCGCCTCCTTCAGAGCCCGCCCTACTTCCCTTACTGGCAGGGTTGTTTTATCCAACTCTATGCTCCTCTCCAAAGTCTGGTTTGGAGCCCATGCAATCGCCTTCTCCCCAGGTTTTTTCAAATCTATGTATGCCCTTCTACAAGGGTGGCTATGGTCAGGCCGCCCACCACCAGTGCATCTTGAGGTCATGTTTGGCCCTCGTCATCATGGTGGCACGGGCCTGCTCGATCTTAAAGCCCATGCTGCCAAGATCCTGGGCACCTGGATTGCAGCCATCACCGCCCCTATGCTCTCCTCCCAACACTGGTCCCGCGCAGCCCGCTCCAACTTCTCCCGCGCCCTGGGCCTTAACAATACATCGCACCCTCACTCCTTGATGAAATACCTGGCTTCAAGCCATTGGCCACAGGTCCTCACGGTACTAAACCACACTAAAAATGAATCCTCCTCTCCATGAGGAGCGCAGAGTGGAGAATCTGTATTAATGGACACACAGCCCAGAGAGGCCGCCCCTCTCCTTGGTTCACACAGGAGGTACAGGGGTTACCCATTCAAGATGGCTTGATCCCCACACGGCCCCATGTCATATCCAGGGTGGACTACCTGGACATGATGGACATCCCTTATTCCCTTGAGACCCAGAAGACTATTTGAAAATACGTACACCACCCTCTGTTGCAGCCTCAAATCCGTTCCCATGTGTGGCGCTACCTGAGGCGGATGTACCGTACAGCTGAGCACTCTAACGCTTTACACTCATCCTGCGTCATGTGTGGCCAGTATGGAACGCAGTTCCACCGCCTGGAGAAGTGCCCTACCTCTAAGGTGTGTGGCGCGAAGTTCAACGTCTGCTTGGCCAGGATCAGAAACATCCCTTCAGTCTGTCAAGAAATATGTTTGCTATATCTATGGCCTCCCCCCTTCCACCCTCCCACATGCTCTGGTGGTTGCAATCGCCATGTGGACTATCCACACGATTGTCTTGGATGCCATCGCAGGCTCCACCCCCACCTTCCCAGAAGCTGTCCACAGATTCTGGTCCCACTTGGTGGACCACTTCCAGGCGTGGATGTTTGGGTACCTCCCACCGCATCACCATCAGCTGGTCTCCTCCTGGTTCCCAGTTTGGCTCATCAAATCGGACCCTTTCCTCCACATGTGTTCAATTGTGGTTACGGCCCCTTTACACGTTCCTACCTCTTTCCCATAGTGGCGTTCCCGCTGGCAACAAGAGATAGCATCGCTTCTCTGGGGTGCCTTCCTGTTCCAAGTTTCGTTTTCCTTCAAGTCTACATTTGGAAGTATCCGTCCCCTGGTTGGCCTTCCCCACAATAAATTTAAAATTTAGCTGGATTAATGAATGCTGAGTTGATAGCTGACTCAGTTTTAGCTAAGCTGCCATGGTCAACTGTCCATAACCAATCAGCTCTGGCCACCACTCCAATTCTGGTGGCTGGCCCAGCGTTGGACAAGCTAAATCTATTCAAGTGCCTCAAATGGATTGATGATAGCAACTAGCTGTATAACGTCAAGCCAGATTTTACTTTGGAGGAATTTTTTGTAAATCCTCCTGATTTGCATCCCCGCCATTTTCACTCTAAAAAACAGTTTTTAAAGTATAAAAATATAAACAAAATGGCGGTTGAAGCTGCAGCTGCCCCTGCCAACATCATCTTCCACCAATGTCTCAATGGGGTAATGGAACCCCTAGCTGAGGGTATTCCCATCCCAAATTTTCCCATGATTTTGATGAGGATGCAAAATATGAAGTTGAGGAGCTCACTTTTAAAGTGATCCATAATTGCATCAATGTGTAAAAACTTATCTTTTTAACACCAATTATCTAAAACCTGCCGTCACATCAAGTCTTTCATATGTGTGCCAGCTCTTATCATTTTCGCTGAGCATCAATTTGCTAGATATGTTGAGGAATTGGACACTGCTGGCCTTATAAACGAAGAAAATCCACAACTATATTTCCTTATGCCCCATGTTACTAATGCTCCCGCCCCAATTCTGTCTGCCATGGTCCGCCATCTAAAGCAAGCGCTTGACAAAAGTTTCCCCAAAGCTTCCTCACCTTCTGATATGGCTTCCTAGGCTGTTAGCTGAGGTGCCATATTTGGAATTTTTATTTCTAATAATCTTTTTGTTTCGCCTATTTGTAAATAAAGAAGCATGGCGGTTCCCCTTTTTGGGTTGGGAACCAATAGTGATAAAAAAAGAGTGGTATCATCAGGCAACTGGGTTCAAGTGGTTGTGATGGGGGTTCCCCAGAACACCAGGGGATGTTGGCTGCAATTGCAGCATCAGCTTCACAGGTGAAGCCGTGGTCAAAGTCTCCTTGTAGGGGTGGAAGTCAATAAAGCCTGGAGGCTTTATAAGCGACTGGGCTAATTAAATTTTTGTTTAGCATTATAGGGAAACAATTTGCAATATTCAACCCAGAGGCCAAATTACACCTTGTTTCAGGGAGCATAATGAGGCTACAATCTACTTCTTAGGAACGTGAAAGGTGGAGGGCAAGATCCTTGGGGGGAACGTATTGACCTGGGGCGTTGAGGGGGGCTGGTTATTCTAGTTCAAACACGTTTTCCTGTTGGGCGGAAGATGCTAGGGGATTTTT